>APFE031757652.1:13089-56785 GCA_000404065.3 Pinus taeda
ATATTATTTCAAAATGTGATACAAGGAAACAGTATAGTCAATTTTAAATATTCAAATGCAAAAAAAATGAGCTGAATAAATCACTAATAGAAAACACAGTAGTCAAGTGCAACATAGAAACAAGAATTAGATTCACTTTAGTGAGGTTGAGATATGATGTATGAAATCCTCCATTGTCAACACTTTTTTATTTTCAAAAAGCTTAATGTCCACAAAATCCTAACTTTTGACCTCTTTAATGTGAAATTACATCATGTACTCATCATCTTCTTGCAACAACTAATGATGGAACCTCCCACTAAAGACTTAACCCACACTATGTGAACTTGGTTATCAACTTGTGTGTGTTCTTTGATTTGGTGGTTGTTATTATGTTTCCTCTTCTTTATGCACATGTGGTTTTTCATACTCTTTCATATGCAAGTCTGGTGACATCACAAAAGTAAAATATATTGGTTAATTCTGGTAGGTTAGAGAATCTACATCAATACATTTAAAAAATAATCTAAATTCTTAAGTAAAAATTTTGTGACGCTACTATAAATATAAAATCAATAAAAAGTAATTAAAATAAAAATTGATTAGTGAAAAAATAATAATTAAAATTAAAATTAATTAAAGTTGGACTTGCTTTATTTTCACTTAGGTTAATATTTATAATTTGATATTCATTAAGTTTATATTTTCAAATAACTAATAAATTGTGTTTTTCTTTAATTTCCCTATATTTAGGTTAATATTTATGTTGGGCATAGAATCCCCCCCATAGCATGTTTTGGGGCTCAAAGCCCAAGTTTTGAGTTGATCTTATTATAGAGCTCTGCGAATTGCGGGTGCGGGGCACGAAAGGATAATAGAGTCATAGGGTTGTCTACCCTAATTTTGTAATGTAATGTCAGCTAGATAGATCTACCCATGGTCCACGGACCATGGGATTGTATAAATAGAGCGAGGCTTTAAGCATAGAGAGGAGATAGATAATAGAAGAGAAGAATGAGAAGTCTAAGTGATTGAGTCACAGTGCGAAGTGTGTCTTTGGGTTGTAGAGTAGGAGAAGGCTCTGCAGGTGAGTGTGCAGAAGCCTAGTAGAGTTTGTAGCTGAGTGCGCGGACCCCTACAGCTGAGTGCGCAAGGTGGAGTCGAGTCTGTAATTAGAGAAGATATGAATAAAGAAAGGTTTTGTTATCAATTCTATGTATCTGTCTGAGTTATTATATGTTTGGTATCATTTGCAAATATATTGTTTCTTTACTGCGTGCACTTGTATGAATTGTGAATATTGCTAAGTATAACTGAAAACATACAAATAAACTAAGTTAATCAACTAATATTGGATTACTAGAAAGGACTTGGGTAATAACACTGTTCAACCCCCGAGTAGAGTTGTGCGAAGGTGGCATCTCAGGCTGCGAGGAACGAGTAAGTGTGTGCCGGGTCGAACCGTGGACTACTTGAAACCATCAGACGTCTCTAGGGTGCAGAAACCTGGTTCTAGAACCCTCTCATACTTCTTCAAGTGAGACCTTAGTCCGTGCTCCGTGGACTGTTGTCGAAAGGGCCAGTAGTATCGGGATTTGTTTGGTTAAATCACCTCTGAACCTGGCTCAAACCCCAAAAAGCCAACAAATGGTTCCATTGCCAGGACCGGGATCTACATGGGGGATGTCTGATGTCATGTCATTGGAATCCGATGAAGAAAGAAATTAAAGGGTGGTTGGACAGAAAGATTCACGAGTTTGTGGCGCAGGAAAAAATGAATCCACGAGTATCAAAGGAACAGTGGTTAGAGCGCTACTTATATATGGAAATCCATGAATTTTTTTTTGCATCCTTCCCCTTTGAGTTGTATGAGTGGACCGCGAAGCTAGCAGACAATGAGGGAAGGTGTAGGCTCAACAAATCGATTGTGTGGACTCCAGAATTGGTGCGCAAACTAGAAGCATCAGAAGATAAAATTGTGCACACTGTGGACCATTGGCTCAATCGAATTATAGGGGGGTTTATCACCGAATTCATGGTAGAAATGATAGTAAACTACAATGAGGCAGAACGACACTTCCTCAAAGGACTGCGAGGTAAGTACATTAAATCTTTGAACACTTGGATTAAAATGCTATTGTGCAAAAAGCGGGTTATGCAAATAAATTGATGTTTGGGACTACACGGAGTGGGAGGATCTATAGAAATTAAGGTAGCACAGAGATAGAGAATAGCCCCCTGATTTCGCCTCGGCGAGAAAGTGAGGAAGAGCTTGCTAAAGTTTCACCAAGAAGTGTGATCAGTTTGATAAGGCAACGAATTCCACACATACTACCTCCACTAGTCTCACCACCTTCAGCCCCATCTCTGCCCACACCACCTCCGCCACCACCACAGTTCAATATGGCGAGCGTGATAAAATTGTCAGTATTCAAAGGAGTAGGGAACGAAGATCCGGACCAATTTTGGTTCGTAGTAAAAGCGGTATGGGAAGCATAAGGAGTCGTGGATGACAATATAAAGAAGGCAACGATAGTAAGCGCATTGTAGGATCGCACACTAACATGGTACATTAAGCATTCTAATGACCATCAAAACATGGGGATCATAGATATCCAAGCTGCGCTGAACAGGGAATTTAGCAGGCCAAAATCAGAGACAATCGATTATTGGGTTTAAGGAAATCATAATGCTTCCAAGTGAGACCCCTTGGGAGTTGGATTAGAGATTGAAGAGAATTATTCACGAAGCCAACATGACCTTGATGAATGGAAAACACCACACATGGTTTGTAGCGTCACTAACGCTGCATCTAAGGACTGCGCTGTCACAAAAGAAGTTATCCACCCAAGCTGAAGCTTTGGAGATTGCAATGGGACTGCACGAGGCACCGATACAAGACCTTGGCCTGGGAGTCCAACAAATCCACGTACAACTGAAAAATTTGTGTCTACAAATGCAAAGTTTGAAACAAGACAAGACAACTTGCTTGGAAGCGCATGAGGAGGTATGGTGCATAAAGTGAAAAGGACAGGGACACGATAAGGACCATTGTCCAGTCTTCGTGAACTACTTGGCAGGAGGAGTGTCGATGCCCTTAAGATCAGAGGCACAAGCAGGACAGAGCGCGATGCTTGCATTATGGTGTGTGATTTGTCAGATAGGAGGAAAACATGCTATGGATAATTGCCATCTTTTATAGAAGTATACGCAGATGTCCCAATAGTTGTTCTATAATTTCTGCATATTAGTAGGCCATGATGAATGCACTTGTAGAAGTTACAAACTGATGATGGATCATACTCCTCCCTACAGAGTTCATACTGAAACGCGAGCCCTCGATCAAAATGCATAATGGCACGCATTGGATTCTAGGGGCACAGACGAGGTCAAGGCGGAATGGGACCAGGAAGGAGTTGCAGACAGTTGATTTGTTACAATTGTGGAGGGCCAGGGCATTATGCCCGCGATTGTACAAATTCGACAAGGGAATCATGCTTATATTGTACATAGTTTTATCATGAGATAGAGGATTTCCCCACACCGATAGTGACGTTGCGCGATAAAGGAAAACTCTAGCCTACCCCAACTCGGAACCTACAAATGATGAGGTCTGAACCGTGTGAAGAGGACCTAAACATAAACATCGTGCTTCGAAGCGATATCACAACAGGAGGGGACAAAGGCAAGCGGCCTGAAGAAAGTGTGTGGGTTCGCAAGGCTCCCACAAAGGAACCTGAATTTGATTTGGACAGCCCAAAGGAGACATTTATGGAAGCTAAGAAGAGCTTCATGGAGGCCTCCACTTCAAGTAGTAAGGATCACCTAGAACTAGAGATGGATCCTTGAATGTTCACTACCTTTCTGGAGACATGCATGAAGTTGTCGTGCAACAGCAAAGCAATGAAAGGAATGCAAGAACTCATCACTAGATGTGCTGGATCAGGGGAACCGCGCATAGTCCGGAATCTCAGAAAGCACACAACACGAACAGGAAGGGAGATGAGATTGACTGCGCAAATCAAAGAGTATGAAATGGATTAAGTAATTCTGGATCTGGGATCGGATGCGAATGTACTGCCAAAACAGACATGGGAATGCATGGGCAAGCTCACGTTGCAGTGGACCCCTATTTAAGTACAAATGGAAAACCAACAGAAGATCCTACCAATTGGAAGATTGTAGGGAATAACAGTAGACATCGAAGGTGTAAGCGCACTTGCAAATTTTGAAGTGATAGAGATTGTCGATGATAACAATCCCTATCACGCGCTACTAGAAATAGATTGGGCCACTGACATGAACGGAGTGATAAATCTAAAGAAGCACAAAATGATTTTTGAGAAAAGGTCACTGCTCATAGTGGTACCTTTAGACCCCGTGTAATGATCGTGCTACATGGAGTTGGTACACAATGATGAGAGTGATGATGATCTAGAATGTATCTACAAGATAACCACCCGGGAACAAGATTAGGTGAATCCAACTGCAGATGGCAGGATTTCATGGGAGTGCAAAAGCTCTTGCACATCAGATTCGAATGAGGAAATCGAATGATGGAAAAACTGGTTACATGAGGTAACCACGCTCAATTGCAACATGATGGTAAGATCACTGCGCTGCGTGACAACAGAGGTAAGGGATTTTCCTATGTATGATGGGTTGACAGCAATGGATGAATTCCTAAACAAATTTGAAGGAGAGGTGCCAGAACAATAACATTTTGACACTCTGAAATGGGCATTGTGCACTACGCCTGCAAGGTGGTGGGGTACGCATCAGGGAAGCTTTGATAACTGGAACAACTACAGAATGGTGATGCATATATAGTTTGAAAAGCCTTAGCTGCAGATGAAAAACAAATATTATGGACGAAACAACCTACGCACCCACCTCTCCAGATGGGTATAGGCGTACGATATGTAGCTTGCACGAACGCACACTATCCTTATGATAGAAAACAAGAACAACAAACAGGAGTGGGCATGATGAAGGCACGAACAACGAAGTATGATATGACCAAGTGCACCAAATATTATAAGTAGGGAAGCCTTTGACAAGGTGTGTGAAGTGCTGAACACGGTCCACCATGTGAGACGCACTGACTGGGACCTGCGTGTACCAATGGTTCTATGGGTTTATAGGACCATGTGCAAAACCCTGACCGTGCAAGCAATTTTGAAGCTAAAGTATGAAGTAGGGGTTGTGATCCCTACGGAGCAGGCGAAGCCTAGTCCTTGCATAGCAACACCCATAGATACGAAGGTTCGTGAAGCCCGAAACGAAGTAACCACACAGCTGCGAGAAACAAAACACATAATACTTGAGGAAGAAATCCGAGAGGGAAACCTTAGACTTCGCAAACTTGAAAAAGATTGGGCATGGCTAAAGGAGAAAAGTGCTTTGATGGACGCAAAGGTCAAGAAGCTAGAAGATGAAATAAAGGAAGCATTTCTCGCCAAAAAATCGGGGATGGTAAAGCAAGGTGCATAAAATCATATTGATAAGTTGAAGGACTATTGTTGTGAACTAGTTAGTTTGCTGCCTTGGCTTGGACCACATATTGCCAAATGTAGTGACCATAGTAGTACGTTGCAAGTAGTAAAGTGCGTGATGACGATCACAAAAATGGAAGGTGAGGATTCTCCGTGAACCATGGTGGAGGACGGGATAGAGCCCCGCATGGGTAGTGCAACCACCTGACTATCCGTAGGAAGAATAGTCTTAGCACTCCGGGCAGTGGAAAGGGAGCGTGGGACTATAAAATATTCTGCCTGGGAGCTGCGATATGGGAGATGCACGCATAAGCAGAATGTCACAAGGTTAGTGACTGTGCACGGAGGGCTACGCTGCTGCACAGGTTGGATGGGAAGTGACCATTGAGGTCACTATATATGCGATCTAAGGTCAAATGTAGTGGGCGGCGGGCACTTAAAACAAGATTTATGGGAAAGATTTGGGAAAATCTGCCGCCAAGAAAGCATTAATGGCCTGAAATCGGGGGAAACAGTCAAATTCGAATTCAAAAGGTGTTATAAAACACAGAGGGCTAGCCAGTGAACAACTCTTGGTCATTTGAGAGTTGAGCGTTTGAGCAGAGCGCTGAGCATTGAGAGCCGAACCATAAGTGAGCCCCTAAGTTCGCGAGTGACAGAATACAGTCCATTTACGATGACAGTCACTAAATACGGTTTGGGAATTGAAGAGGTAACCACAGGCGAGGCCGCGTAGACCCCATTGGTGGAGGACGTCCTAGAAGGTGCCAAGGTTTTGGCAGAGATCCCCAAATCACCACGAAAGCCGAGTTCCAAGAAAGATAAAAAGGCAATGGCTCCCGTACGCATGTCCCCGAGGAGCCCACTACGTAATAAGTTATCAATGGCCAAAAAGGGGAAAGCTGTCACAATCGACACAAATGAGGAGGAAGAAGATTTGTAGGCTCTTGTCATCGCAGTAGAAGAAGAAGAAGACATGGAGGAAGACATTCAACCGATACACTCTGCGACAAAACTACTCGCGTATGTCCCTTCAGGAAAAGGGAAAACCAATGTGCCGAAGGACTTGGACGAAACTAAGAGTTCACTCCAGATCCCGCTCCTCCCAGATGGCATAATGTTTGAGGGCTCGCACCTGAGCCGCATGCTGACCATGAAGTTCAAAGATTAGGACCTCACTGATGGTGAGAAATTCCCTCACCTGGAGACCAAGAATCTCATGAAGCAAAACAACATGAGGGTGGTGACAACGTTAGAGCCGTGAAAGTGGCTGTGCAAAGTGGAAAAGGTCGGGCTACTAAACTTTTCATGGGTGTTGCATTTCCACCGCGTACCCATAACCATTTTTTACATCAGGCAGCTGCTTTTCCTGGTGCATGATGGGTATCTATGGCTGGAGGAGCCTATCCCCATTATAGCCAACCTAATTCATTGCATTTCTTGGCTCCCCTACAAAGGAAAGGACCCCGCGACCATATCGGAAGGGAAAGGTAGTGATTTGACCCTCGCAGAGGCCATGAAGATAAAATACAAGTTGGAGAAGAAGAAGAGGGGCTACACTATCTCCACCATCAAGGACAAAGAGGTATGCGTAGCTACCCAAATCCCAACTGGCAAAGTCATGTGAAAGTGCCACGCAGACGAGGTACCTGCACTGGTGATCGCACTGGCTGAGTAGTGCGTGGAAGGAGTCCAGTTTAACTGGGCTGAATTCCTCTACACGAAATCCTTGGAGAACTGTCGCGAAGCCCAGGAGCAAGGTAAAACCTTCCACTATGTGTGGTTATTGTTATCCGTCATGCTCATAGTGGGGGAATTACCAGAAGACAGTCAATTCTTCCCAATTGATAGAGATTTACCAAAGGCTCCGAAGCACGCTTCACTTAGGCCACGAAGGATGCAAAAAGAATACGTGTTACCAAAATATTTTGGGTGCTCATGGAGATGAGCATCCAAATGTGGATCAATCGGAGGCTGCGCTTGTCACCTATGGTGTATAATAGTCTGAACATTTGTGTAGAGTTTAAAGTCGACATGCATAATGTCTACATCAGGGTGTGCAAGGATACAATGAAGCAGTGGACGAAGCTCCCATTTATAGCCACCAACGACACCATCTTCATTGTCTTGGAGACATGGCCTCCAAAATGGCGTGCCCCAGATCTGGTAGAACTGGAGAAGGTAGCAGCACAGAAGAAAAAGGATGATGCCAAGCTAAATGTCACCCAATTGGCTCAAAAAGGTGGGAGGAAGTAGCAGCAGCTAAGGAAAAAGTAGCGTGGGAAGCGACAGAAGGAGCATCCGCAACACAGCCGACAGAGGCAGCAACTGCGAAGGCAGATGAGGGCCAAGTAACGTCCTCGCAAGGGTAGGAGGTCGAGGAAACAGAAAAAGCAGAAGGGGGCACAGACCCAGGGACCGTGTCCACATAGTTGAAGCGGCCACACATCACAGAAAGAGCAGGACCAAGGAAGAAGGTCAAGGCCTCAAAGTTGGCTATTGACCTGATCACCTTAACTGAAGGTGTTCTCCATAACATCGGCGAGACGGTCTGTGATGTCACAAGTGAAGCGCTTTAGGATTTTATGCAGGAGCACCAGACTCTGTTGGGGGCCCTTAGGGCGCAGCTGCAAGAGTTATAGGTGCGGCCCCCTCAGGTGGGTACCCTTTCTACCCACCTCGCAGTAGGATCCTCAGCAGTAGAGTAGATGTTGCACGCACGATTGGAAAACACAATAGTGTTACTGGAAGGGGCCCTAGTCGCAGCGAATGTGACTGATAGGTTTTTGGTTAACATGTTGAAAGGCCTTGGCCTTAATTTGGCTGCCTTTCCGCAAGAGACACCATATCAGCTACAGGATGGGATAACAATAGAGTTGCGGGCCAGGGAGAGCTGTGCGATCCAAGTTCTCAGCAAACAAAAGACCAACATGGAACAGCTCAGTCTGCAGCATAACAAATTAGTGTCGCAGAACCAACAGTTGGTGTAGGTGGTAGATGACGCTTGCTAACGCGTCTTCGAGCTAGCCATCCTAGCAGATCTATTGGTAGAGGTGTGGATCCACACATTAACAATCAGAATCCATGAGGCTAGGGAAGAAACGACAAAGGTTTAGCTGGAGCTGAATTTTCAGATCACTGAGATACGGTTAAGGGCGCAGCCTTCCACTCCCCCGGAAGTCAGAGAACAGCACGCTAGCGCTATTGCAGTAGGGATGGATGAAATTGAGGGTGTAGTGCGAGACTATACCGACATGTTGGAACAAGCACTTGAGGTCCTCACAACTTTGCAGGAGGACCCCAACATCTAGTGCCTGGAGACAGAGGCGCGAGAACTCCAGCAGCAATACGACATCATTCGAGGAATTGTGGAGACAGTCATCCTCACTCAGCATCTTGTGAAGATGCAGCAAGCTAAGGCACTAAAGGAGTAGGTGGACGTTGTGCAACAGAAGGAGGCAATGCTCAAAGCATGTGTATAGCCATGGATTGATGAGGCCTTCACAATTACGACGTATATCGAAGGAAAGCTCGTGCACATATAGGGGATGCACGCACAGATGCAGGGAAGCAACCAGACACAGAGGTCTGAGAAGAATGGATGCAGCAAGTTCAACAAGCAGCAGCTCAATGCACTACGGATATCAATATCGTTCGAGAACAGTTGGAGGTACTCTGTGCAAATATCGTCGCACCGACAGAGTGACTCAAGGGCAAGGCACAATGTTTGTGTTGGGGGGTTGTTGGGCTGGAATCCCCCCCACGACATGTTTTTGGGCTCAAAGCCTAAGTTTTGAGTTGATCTTGTTGTAAAGCTCCGCGAATTGTGGGCGCGAAGTGCGAAAGGATAATAGAGTAATAGGGTTGTTCGCCCTAGGTTTGTAATGTAATGTTAGCTAGATAGACCTACCCATAGTCCGCGGACCATGGGATTGTATAAATAGAGTGAGGCTCTAAGTGTAGAGAGGAGATAGATAATAGAAGAGAAGAATGAGAAGTCTAAGTAATTGAGTCACAGTGCGAAGTGTGTCTTTGGGTCGTAGAGTAGGAGAAGGCTTTGCATCTTAGTGCGCAGAGACCTAGTAGAGTTTGCAGCTGAGTGTGCGGGCCCCTGCAGCTGAGTGTGTAAGGTGGAGTCGAGTCTGTAATTAGAGAAGAGATTAATAAAGAAAGGTTTTGTTACCAATTTTGTGTATCTGTCTGAGTTATTATATGTTTAGTATCATTTGCAAATATATTATTTCTTTACTGCGCACACTTGTATGAATTGTGAATATTGCTAAGTATAACTGAAAGCATACAAATAAGCTAAGTTAATCAACTAATATTGGATTACTAGTAAGGACTTGAGTAATAACATTGTTTGACCCCCGAGTAGCGCTATGCGAAGGTGACATCTTAGACTACAAGAATGGGTAAGTGCGCGTAGCGACATGCACGTTGGGTCGAACCACAGACTACTTGAAACTATCATACATCTCTAGAGTTCGGAAACCTAGTTCTAACTCCCTCCCATACTACTTTGGGTGAGACCTCAGTCTGTGCCGAAAAGAAATTTATTTGGCTAAATCACCTCTGAACCTGGGTCAGGCCCCAACAAGCCAACAATTTACAATATGATATTCATTAAGTTTATATTTTCAAATAGCTAATAAATTGTGTGTTTTCCTTTAATTTCCCTATATTCATCATGGTAGATTGAGAGTATTTAAGGATGTTAGTAATTGTTGTGTTGAATTATGAGTGGTTTTCTTTTAAGCTTAGGATTTGTTTCTTTTGTTGCAATAAATATCTATTATCATAGAGTCCCAAGAGGTATATTGATGTTTGTGACTACGAGTTGAAATTTGCAAAGAGAGTATCAAGATTATATTATCATTATATATGTAATTTATTGAGATTATTAAATTTTTATAGAATGCACAAATCCAACTCCTATTTTGTATAGTTAACCAACTATAAAAAAACCAAAAAGATACAAATCATCTAAATACAAATAAACTCCACTTAACATCCAACAAAAAAAAATAGCAAAGAAAAATAACAAGATTCCTCATTATCAAAATATATTAGAGATACAAAACATCACTAACAATCAGTAGAGAATGACCACTTCACAAAAATAACCAATAAAAAAACACCACTTCACTATTTAAATGACCAAAAAAATGCCTTTGACCCTAGGAATGTAATAGCTTGTATGAAATTAGTGACCAGCCAATCCATTATATAAATTAACAAAGAAACCAATAGAAAAACTAGGTTCCAACTATTCCATCCAGATGAACCAAGCGTTCAATAAGTGTTATAGACTAAATTTAGATACTAAAAATTACACATTTTTATTTCATTTTTCTTTCTTCAAACCTAAATCTAATACACTAGTTTAAAGTAATAAAACAAGAGAATGTATGGTATATGAAATGCCCATTTGTTAATAGACTGTCCTCATGTTTCCTTGATTAAAATCTTTATATGCCTTGTGACATGCCTATAAACATACTTTTCCAAATTAATTGATTAGAATATGGGTTCTATTAATCAAAACTTAAGAGATTACTTGATATTAGACTTTCTTTTTTAATCCTTCAAGTTACTTTGTTTGATTTCCCTATACTTATGCTTAGTCATTAAACTCTCTCAAAATGGGATGAAGCTCAATATTTTAAAGTAAAAAACTTTATTTTCATTTTTTGGTTCTCCTAGAATTAAAGAATTGGAATGGTTAATTCTTGCTCATCAAATTTATAAAACTGCCAAATACCTTATCTGTATCACAAACTTTATGTAAATAAAATTAATATATTGAGTCATAAAAATATTATAAATCTCATATTCACAATATCTAATCCCAAAACCTAAAAATAATTTATTTTATAATTTCATTCAAAATAAAAATTAAAAAACTAAAATCTCCACACTGATTACATTAAAAAAAAATTACTTTTCGTTTGTTTAATTCATATGCTAATAATTCCTTGTTCTATGTTCAAATCATATTCAATAGTTCCTTTCCCTATGCTGAAATTCCACTCATCCTTTTCCCTTTATGCTGTGTGCCTAGTACATTTGTTCTCTATTATAGTTATGATTAAAAAAATAAAAAAAATCTTTATTAAAAGAATTAAATTAAAATGAAAAAAAACGAATATCAAGCAACATAATTGTATAACAGCGAAAGCAATCCAACGGTATTCCTAGGTTAGATTCCTCTGCTACCTCGTACAATTCCAAATATCCATGACCAAGTCTACTCTGGTACAAGTTAGCTTTGGTATTATACCAGACATAGTTTTTCAATCTCTTCAGCACTACTGTTGGCATCTACTTTTCTATTATGATTGATAAGGAAGATGGATTGAAGCCCAAGAGATCCAGTTTTCATGGTTGATAAATGTGACCATGGTTATTATAAGAATATAGTTTGTTTAGAGGATGTGGTCTAACAATTGAGTAGGAGGTTTAGTTTCTACAGGTTTTGTATTCCAATCTTGAACAAAGCTGTACCAGCATAATAATCTGTACAATATTTTCTTGGCTATGATCTCTTTGACGCATGCATGGTTATAGATCTTTGAATGCTGTAACCTTAATCTATTTCTTGTTTTTTTATTTGTTGGGTCTCTTCTGGCAGCTTAGATCCGCATACTCTAATTTCTTCTGTTACGTATTTTCAGAGCACGGGAATATTTCATTCGCTCGTGGTGGAGATTACCAGAACAATTAATATCATAGATCTCAGATAATATATATTTTACTGGGAGAATGAAGCTTTTAAGTGAGTGGCCCTGTTGCGTCTGCCTCTGCTTTTTCCGGATGAAAAAGAAGAAGAAATCGGTAGAAGAGGATTCTGCGAAAACTGCACCTGGTCCTCAAGTAGGTTAAATAATTAATTAATTAGTACATTATAGTTTGGATATATATCTTTGTAGCGATAATGGCATAGTATGATTATAAGGCATAACAATAAGTTCTTAATACAATTCTACTTATAATTTTATACCGTTGGAATTATTTTATCATAAATTATCGAATATGCCATTTATAGCCCTGTGTAGGTTATAAATTATGGAATAGCATGAGCATGTATTTTATTTTTCATAACCCAGAGCATGAGCATGTATTTTATTATACATACCCTCTGTAAATTAGAAATGGGCGTTTAAGGGGAGAGATTTATTTATGTTTAATTCAATGTGAATCATAACGGTATTTAAAGGAAAAGCTTATTTCGTTAAATTCAATTATAATCCAGTATTATTAGATGCATGCATTTTACTGTATATGTGATTGTTTTTCACTAAGTCAAAGCAAATATTCTAACCAGTGGGCATCATAAATGTTAACGAACCATTATCAGTTTTACAGTTAATAATAATGTTTTATTCTTTTTAGTAAAAACTTAAAATAAAAATAAATAATAGTAGTATTATTATGTTAGTGGGAGGGATATAACTGTATATAGAATAAATAATTGGTAAAATATTCTAATTAAATTATATTTAGTATAAGAGAATGTGATTTCTCCACTACTCAATAGGAAGTTTAGCTTATTTAAAGAAAGTAGTTTAAAAAAATTCATTTCATATTCAATTAAAATGTGATAATAGGATATTTAAAAAAAGTATAATGAAAAAAAAAACCTGTACCATAATTTATATCAACATTATTATATGAGAAAAAACTCAATGTAAATATTTTTGTATGTTTTACTTTCAAGTATAATTAACATGAGTAATTTTATATTCCAGTATATATTCGAACGAATATATTTTATGTTTGACACAAAAAAATAAATTGTAATGTTCATTTATTTAAAATATTTTAAATTAATTTGATTTTTAAAATATTATAAATTTAAAATAAAAAAATTTAATTACTTCTTAGTATGTTAGAAATGTGTATTTTAATATATGTATTAGGTAAAATATTTCAATTATATGAGAGGGAGAAAATTGTTATTCTATTAGTACTTTCTAATTCAGCATATGAGGGAGATGTGTACTTCCTTCAATGGTTAATATTGAGTTGACATGTAGAATTTTAAAATGATATTAATAATAAAAAGAAATTCAATGTATGGATACAAAGAGAGAATGTTCTTATTCCATGGATACATATGAGGGAAACATTTATTTAAAAATATACTAAAAACAACAAAACATTTTAATATAAACAATGTGAACCATTAATAAAATATTTCAATGTCTATGTTAGTGAAATATTTCAATATTAACTATGTATATAGTATATAAAACAATTAAGAATAAAATAATTCTTAAATCCAATGTATGGATATAAAGAGAGATTCTTATTCCATGGATACATGATTTCTACTTTCCAATATGAGAGAAACATTTATTTAATAAATATACTAAAAACAACAAAACACTTTAATATGAACAATGTGGACCATAATAAATAAAATATTTCAATGTCCATGCTAAGTGAAATATTTCAATATCAACTATGCATAAGTATATAAAGTAATTAAAAATTAAAAATCTTATGGTTAAAATATCTTATTGGTGTGTTTCTCAAAATGAAGGAGATGTGGAATTCTTTTTATGGTTAACAAGGAGTTGACACATAGTGTAGACACACGCATCCACACATATAAAGGATGATCATAGATCCATCTTAAGCCTAGAATTATTAATCATTGAGAGGAATCCAAACTCCTAAGTGTGAATTTGTTTTCAAGTTTTGCACTCTAAAAAAATTATACATTAAGAAAATTGATCCAACTCAATGCTCATAAATACAAGCTAAAAATAAATCATATTGGATTATATATATATATATATAATATATATATATTATATATATATATATATATATACACACATGATGCAGGAGCATGAGGCTTGAAGAAAAAGACTTCGAATTTTATTCCAAAAATACAAAAAAAGTTTACAAGCAAAGGAGTGGGATCATTTAGTTGTCACTTTACAAAGTTTTCTAGATAGGATTTGAGCTAGAATTCATGGATTTGGATTATCTTGTAATAAATTCAAGTAGTTAGGCTTAGTTGATATTCTCGAGGAGAATATCATGAAGATTAGATAAGATTAGACAGTTTTGTAGAAATTCTGACTGAAGATTAACCTGATAATGCAATATAACTAAAAAAAAAGAATTTAATCTACTTCTACAATCAATTTTGTGGAAGCTTAAAAGATTTGAGCAAGATCAAGTTGAACATATATAACCAAAAGAAGAATCAATGCACATGAAACACAGAAGAATACTCAGGGGAAAGCCTCAGCTAAAAACCCCACTATCTGTATTATCATACAAGGTGGAAATACATCAAGATTCTACGAAGCCTTAGCTCTCACAACTAGCAAGCTCTCAGTACAATCCTCTTGGATGCTCACAGGCAAACAAGGCTTCTCACAGACCTTCTCCTCTACCCTCCAAGCCTCCTATTTCCTTGCGTTGTTTCTCTTGGGTGATCCTACTATTACCAAGTGTAACACTGATCTCACACTGTGTAAAACTGCGCAATCCTCAAGGAACCTTATTCCTTCTACATGGATGAGTTTCCTTATAGGAAAACTCATGTAACTGATAGTAACTTGTTCTTGACATTTAGCTCAACTAGGTCTTTCTCTGGATAGACATGCAAGAGTTACTGATGAGAGAATCTTCAATTATCTGGAGTACACTAGTTGTATGCATGCATCCGTTAACTCACTGAACTCACAATTAGTTCCTCAAATAGTTTGGAACTAATTTAACTGGAATTAATTCAGTAAATTGAGCTAACTAATTACAACTCACATATAATTCAATCTTATCTCCTTAATTAACGGATAATCTCCTTAATTTAAGGGATAACTGTTGCATGACTGGAGAAAGGCTTCTAACTTGAATTTCTCCAACTAATTAATCCATAATGAATTAATTAATTAATTCCAATCAGCTGGTGAGACTAAATTCGAATTTAATTCACAATTTTAATTCAAAGACAAATTAAAATTGGAATATACTGGATTCTATTTTTATCATTTCTTGTTGTTATTTTCAACACTCCCTCTCAACAAGAAAGGAATTCAACTTGATCTGGATGCAACACTTCTCTCTAGTATTGTTGCTCCAGCAGCGATCTCTAAAAAAAAAAAAAAAAAAAAAAAAAAAAAAAAAAAAAAAAAAAAAAAAAAAAAAAAAAAAAAAAAAAAAAAAACATCCAACCTGAATCATAATGATGCCTCTGTCATCAAGGTCTCTAACTACTATTGACTTTGTCAACTAAAAACTCTGCACTTCTGCTGACTCAGCCTTTCTGTACTATTTTCAATCTTGCTTTGCACTCTTCAGTATCTTACTGCTCTAGCCTTTGTGACTTTGATCTCTGACTGCATCAATCCCACTAATTCCTCTTGCTACTATGTACTTTGGGCTCCCGTAGCAAGGTACGATCCATGAGATAAAACCTCTCAATGGACCTTGCCTAATTTCAGCCTTCTTGGGACTATCACTTCACATCGCCCCACCTCACACCTGGATGGTTGCATGTGATCCCTCTGCTGACTCTAATTGTGGCTCCTCCACAATTACCTGAGACTTTTTCTAGGACTGCATGTTGAGAGGTAATTTACTCTTCCTCTCAACCACCAAGTCTCTAACATTTACCTTGCTCCTCAAGGCTTTGCATGCATCTTGAACCTCAAGAGCATACAAGTGCTTCACTCATGAACTGATCTATTTCACTTGTCTCGTGGTGATGTGTATAAGGAAAACCTTTCTCTTAATAAATACAACATCGTAGCCTTTGTCCTCCAACATCGCGACTGATACCAAGTTCTTCTTTAGTCCAGGTACATACTTTACATCGGTCAGGGTGATAGAAGCTACATGCTCTCTCTAAAAAGAAACAGTGCCCACTCCTGAAACACTAAACCTTTCGTCGTCACCCATCTCTATGCGAATCTTGAGGTCTTTCTCCACCAAGGTACTGAATAAACTTTTATCGTCGGTCATGTTGAATGAGGCTCCACTGTCAAGAAACCAATCACACCCATCATCAATGACACCATGCATGCGATGACGGTGAAGTCCATTTCAAACTCAGAGGCTAATGCATCACCTTCTGATCCATCCGAGGATCCCTTCTTGGACTTCTTCGATGGGCAGTTAGTCACATAATGGCCCATCTCATGACAATTAAAGAATCTCACTTTAGACTTGTCAACCTTCTTCCCTCCATGAGAAGAATTCGATTTGGAATGGGACGCCTTCCCCTTCCCTTTCCTTGCCTTACTTGCTAAGGCCAGACTTTCTTCATCATCCTTGGATGAAGAACCATCTCGTGTGCTCCTCCTGATCTCCTCTTGCATGAGATCTGACCACAGTCATTCCCAATCCAACAGTTTCTCCCTTCCATTCACAGAGTCCTGGTAGCTATTCCAACTCTTTGGAAGTCCAAGGAGAGTGAGGCTCACCATATCATCATCAACAGTAGTTATTCCCACACTACTAAGCTCATCTCTGCAAGTGGTGAGCTTGTTCAGATATGTGGAAATAGTATCGCAGTTCTCCATCTTGATTCTTCGAAGCTTATCCTTGAGCGCCAATTTCCTCTGGTCGCTACTATTCTAGTCGAGGTCCTTCAATGTCTTCCACATTGAATATGGAGTATCCTTCCCATGGAGTCTCAAGATAATATGGTCTTGAACTCCCTCAAGGATGATCTGTCTCACCCTCACCACACACTTCTTCCATTCAGCCAACTCTTGTGCATTAGTTGAGCCTGGCTTTGGGATTTCTTGATCAATGAAATCCTTCAAGTTGTTGTCTTCTAATACAGCCTCCATGCGATCTATCCATGCTATGTAATTCAAGCTTCCTTCCAAGGCATACTCGAGTCTCAAGCCATAGAACATCATTGACCAACCTTGAAGTATGAGATGAATTCGATTTGCACCTGCAACCCCAAACTTCAAACTTTGAATTCCCTGCTCGGTATACTGTTCATAGCTCTGATAAACTTGGCTCTGATACCATGTAGAAATTATGACTGAAGGTTGACCTGATAATGCAATATAACTAAAGAAAAATAATTTAATCTACTTCTACAATCAATTTTGCAGAAGCTTAAAAGATTTGAGCAAGATCAAGTTGAACACATCTAATCAGAAGAGGAATCAATGCACATGAAACATAGAAGAATACTCAAGGTAAAGCCTCAGCTAAAAACCCCACTATTTGTATTATCATACAAGGTGGAAATACATCAAGATTCTATAAAGCCTTAGCTCTCATAGCTAGCCAGCTCTTAGTACAATCCTCCTGGATGCTCACAGGAAAACAAGGCTTCTCACAAACCTTCTCCTCTGCCCTCCAAGCCTCCTATTTCCTTGCACTGTTTCTCCTGGGTGATCCTAGTGTTACCAAGTGTAACATTGATCACTCACACTGATCTCACACCCTCTAAAACTGCGCAATCCTCAAGGAACCTTGTTCCTTATGCATGGATGAGTTTCCTTTATAAGAAAACTCATGCAACTGATAGTAACTTGTCCTTGACATTTAGCTCAATTGGGTCTTTCTCTGAACAAACATGCATGAGTTACTGATGAGAGAATCTTCAGTTATCTGGAGTACACTAGTTGGATGCATGCATGCATTAACTGACTGAACTCACAATTAGTACCTCAAACAATTTGGAACTAATTTAACTGGACTTAACTTAGTAAACTGAGCTAACTAATTACAACTCAAATATAACTCAATCTTATCTCCTTAATTAAGGGATAATCTCCTTAATTTAAGGGATAACTGTTCCATGACTGTAGAAAGACTTCTAACTTGAATTTATCCAACTAATTAATCCATAATTAATTAATTAATTAATTCCAAATAGCTAGTGAGACTAAATTCGAATTTAATTCACAATTTCAATTCAAGGACAAATTAAAATTGGAATATACTGGATTCTATTTTTATCATTTCTTGTTGCTATTTTCAACAAGTTTCGGTCCATTGATTTAGGATATGGTTGTTGTATGAACAAGTATTTATGTATGTTTTGAATTAATGTAAAGGGAATTGGTTGTGGAGGATTAGACTATAAAATTTGAAGTCTTTTTGTATTTCTGTGTATTCTACGCATGAATGGTCAATCCCAAAGGTTTTAAATTTCCTTGAAAGTATCTCTAAGTGTTGTTGATTTCTAGTTTGGCCCTTTAAAATTAGAATTTTGTATAATCTTGTGTTTTCACGTTTAAATCTTCATACACTGCACGAGTTTAGTTAGCGATATATCCTTAATATAACTTAGAGACAAATTAAACTTGGTGGAAGTGCTAAAACCTTGGCGAAATGAGGAAAACCCTAACAAATTCGCAAGAAACCCAGGAAAAGGTTAGAACTGTCTGATCAACAGACCCAATCGATCTAACGGTTATCGTGTGCGAACAAACACATGTGTTAGTCAGAATAGAAAAGCAGTCTTTGTAGGTGAAAGTTGTTTCTCGCGCGGTCTTAAGGTGGTAAGTTGTATTTTGAAATTTTACGCAATCATACTTAGCGGCCGACACGTAGCATAGGAAAACCACTTTTCTTGCGTGCTCTCGGTCGGTTATCCATCAGGCATTATTCCATGTGAGATTACGTGACAACTGTTGGATCAAGCAGGATTGATCAATAGTGGAGATCATCCAACTAATTTGCGAGTGAGGAAAGCAATAACCATTGGATTGAAGAATGTGATCGACAGTGGAGAATTAACGTGATAAAGGTTTTTGGAATGATGGATGTGATAAGGTTATAAACTTGGGTTTTAATTACTTTCGGTTCTATGGAACAATAGAAGGTTTGCCATATATCAAGTCAATTTAATAGTTTTGTTGTTTTAGTAGAATATCTAAAATTAGAGGTTGATGACTAATATTCGAAAGGAAACCTGAGAAGAAGTCCTGCCTAAACTTGAAGAGATCATTTTTGGTTTTGAACGATTATCCTTAACACCTGCAACCAGCCCACCATTAGTGGTATCAAAGAATCTCATTGACACTGATCACAATCTCGAAGATCAGAGAAAGATATCCAACATGGCTTTCAGAGTTGGAGGAAGACGCGGTCAAAGAAGAGGAAGAACAGTTGCAAATGCTGAAGTGTTGGAAGCTATTGAACAGATGCAAGCTAGATTAGAAGTAGTGGAAATGGGAAATCAAAGAGATGGAGATGTCAATGAGCCTGAAGTTGAAGCTGCAAAAGAAGAGGAACCTACAGAAGTTACTCCTGAAATGAGATTCTTTAAATCACTGTCGGGATCCACATCTAAACCAAGACTTGATGGTTTAGTTTATACAAGAGTTTTAAAGCCTAAGGAGTTGACAAACTGGATTAATGACATGGATAAATTCTTTGATTATGAAGAAATTGTTATGAAACTAGCGCACAAAAATATAGAAAAGATAGATCAACGCCTTAGAATTCGGCCTCTTCAAGGGGGAAACCTCCTTTACATTACACAAATGAACAATTCTTGGATGATACAAATGACAAGACCTCCTTTCTATATATAGGAGTCTAAAGGGTCATAATATAATCAGAGTTGACATAACAATAATGATGTAAGGGCACAATAATAACAATAGTGGGTTTCTATGGGGCACAATAATAACAATATGGGGACTACATGGGCACAAAAATATAATAAGGGGGTTGTACTAATAATAATATGGGGTTACACTAGTAGTATAGGGACCTAACATGCCCCTCTCCTTCAAAAAGTGTTGTCCTCAATGCTTAAGTAGTTCTTGATGCTCCTGTATAAAATTATTGTCCTCCCATGTGGAATCTTCAATTGGTAAGTTCTTCCACTTAATGAGATACTCTGAAATTGATCGATTTGTAGCTATTAGATTCTTGTTTCTGTGACTGCTCTAGGCTCCAATATGATTTTTCCTTCCTAGTCAAGTCCTGGAAATATTGTTTGAACTGGGATCTTCTGCAACTTTTGAATGAGTGGCCACACTTCTTCGTCCTTCTTCCATTCATACCTTGTTTCGTTTATACAATCAGGTTGGATAATAGAAATGGCGCACAACAATGCTTCCACATCCTCATTCTTTCTTGAGAGTGCATCTGCCACAACATTTTGCTTCCTTTTTTTGTAGATGATTCAAAAGTCATAACCCAACATCTTCGTGACCCATTTTTGTTGCTCTTCAGAGGATAATCTTTGTCCTAAGAAGTATTTAATACTATCATGATCCATTTTTACTTTGAAGTGTCTTCCCATTAGGTAAGGTCGTCATTTCTAAAGTGCATGTAGTATTGCCAACATTTCCTTCTCATAAATAGCTTTCTTGAGGGACATTTGTTTGTATTTATGTAACCATAAAAATACCCAATTGCCTACATCAAAAATTCTTTCATTGCGATGTTGATCTGCATGTTGTTTCTTTTGATTCTACACCAAAGTGGTGTTATCCTTTAAAATTTGGAGAACTTGTTGTTGATGCTCGATGTGATCTTTCACTGCTTGAATATTTTTTTTCTTGATATGTCCTTCTATATTTAGAGTTTGAGGAGTGGTAATTTCTTCCAGTGCATTACAAGATATGGTTAGATTCATTTCTTGATGCTCTATGTGTTCTTTCACTTCTTGAACATTTTTCTTCTTGATATGTCATTCTATCTTGATAGTTTGAGGAGTGGTAATTCCGGCCATTGCATTAAAAGATATGGTCAGATTCATTTCTTCTTTCTTGTTGTGGTATTTCACTTCTTGAACTTTTTTCTTCTTGATATGTCCTTCTATCTTAAGAGTTTGAGGAGTAGTAATCATTTCCAATGCTTTACAAGATGTGGTCGGATTCATTTCTTCTTTCTCTGGGGTTGGTTCTTGGTGTATATACTCTTCTTTTCACGTTTCTTGATCCTTTTCTTCCTCCTCTCCACAATCAATGTAAAATAATTTCTTCTCAGCACACTTATGACCTTTAATGTATTTTTTATCACAATTTTAACAAATCCCTTTTTCTCTTTTTTCTTCCAATTGTTGTGGTGTAACCCTTGTAGGTTGTGGAAGGCTAGAGAAACAACACTTCCATCTTTATAGTTGTGAGGGGTAGACTTCCTTGTTGCCATAATTTTCCTTTCCACTTTGTAACAAAGCCCTTTTTCTCTTTTTCTTCCAATTTTTCTGGTGTTGCTCTAAATAAGGTGTTGCTTTTTGTATCCTCATAATGTGTTATCATTTCCTCCGTGAAAATTGACCACGTAACAAGCTGTTTACGAGAACAAATCCCTTTATACCATAAAAATTGATCCGGTTCTAAATATGAAGATGCCTTTTGTAACAGTGGTACACCATGTAGATCAAAATATTGTTACATCTGTAGTATCTAATTTACTGGATCCTTGCCATCAAACTTCCTCATCTCGCTCTTTCTTGATTTCAGGAGCTCGATATTGAAATGACTGCAACTATGTACTTTCAGGTCTCCAAGTTCTGAAATTTCTTCATGTGGTAGTAGCCCTTTGAGTAATCTTACTAACCCTAAAAGTATGATCAATATTGGATTCTCCAATGAAGATTTATGCCAAATCTCCCACGATGACCTGAGTATAGACTGGTTTAGTAGAGTGAACTTGTACGACGTGTTGTGGGTCCTTGTTTCAACCTTACTCTCTGAAAATGCTATCCAAACAAATACAGTCTGTCCTCTTTTTGCAACATCTTACAAAAATTCAATCTGATACTCAGAGCAAAATTTATGACGATTTTACCACGGTCGCCTGTTTGGAATGTAATTCGGGGGTCTACAAAATCTCGAACTTCCTCAGATTATATCTCTGAAAATATAGCGCGACAAGATCTGAAATTGGGAGTTGAGGTTTAGACCGACTTCTTCTCAAATGGGTTTTTCTTTGAGCTTCTAAAACTTTGTAGTGAAAGATTTATAGAAAAAATTCCACGATAACCTATTTTAGATGAAATTTTGGAGCTTGCAAAAAAGCTAACTTCCTCAAATCATATCTCTGAAAATATAGCACAAGAAGATCTAAAATTTGGACCCAAGGTTCAGTGCGATTTCGTTTCAAATGGGCTTTTCTCTTAGCTTCTGAAACGTTGCAAAAAAAGAGTTATAGTGAAAATTCCACGATGACTTGTTTAGAGAAGCAAAACCCTAGAATCCCAAAGCTCTGATACCAAATGTTATGAAACTAGCTCACAAAAAGATAGAAAAGATAGATCAACGCCATAGAATTCAACCTCTTCAAGGGGGAAACCTCATTTATATTACACAAATGAACAATTCTTGGATGATGCAAATGACAAGGCCTCCTTTCTATATATATGAGTCTAAGGGGTCATAATATAATCAGAGCCAACATAACAATAATAATGTAAGGGTACAAAATAGTGGGCTTCTATGGGGCACAATAATAACAATATGGGGACTACATGGGCACAACAATATAATAAGGGGGTTGTACTAATAACAATAAGGGGTTACACTAGTAGTATAGGGACCTAATATAAATGGAAGAAGAAAATGTACCAGTGAAAGGGGAATCTTTGGTAGTTAACAAAGTTTTGTTAAAGCCAGCAAAGGAAGTTTTTGAACCAGCACAAAGAAAGACTTTTTTCAGGACTGTGTGCAAGGTTCAAGGAAATTTTTTTCAAAAGATAATTGATAGTGGTAGTACTGATAATTTGGTCTCTATATAAGTGGTAGAAAAGTTGAAGTTAAAGACAAAGAAACATCCAACACCTTATAATGTGTCATGGCTTCAAAAACGACATCAGTTGTTAGTGAATGAATAGTGTGAAGTGGATTTTTAGTTGGGAAAATACAAAGACAAAATTCTGTGTGATGTGATGCCTATGGATCTGTGTCACATATTGTTGGGAAGACCTTAGCAGTATGACAGAGGAGCTATGCATGATGGGAAAAAGAACACATACAAATTTGGTAAAGATGGTGTTAATCATACATTGTTGCCTATGGAAGAAGAGGATGCATCAAGAAAATTTAATCCAAAGACTCTATTTTTGAGTGGAAAAGAATACTTGCAGCAAATTGAAAAGGATGAGGTAAATTTTGCATTGATTCGCAAACCCAAGGTAATAATTACTTCTACTAAAATTTCTGATTTGCCAATTGAAATTCAAGAGATGCTGGAGAATTATTGTGATATCATTATAGATGATTTGCCTAATGAGCTACCACCCATTAGAAAAATCAGTCATCATATAGACTTGGCTTCAGGGGAAAGTCTACCAAATAAAGCAGCTTACAGGATGAATCCCACAAAAAATGAAGAAATTAGGAAATAGGTTCAAGAACTGTTAGATAAAGGACTGATTAGAGAGAGTTTGAGTCCTTGTGCGGTGCCAACAATGTTGAGTCCAAAGAAAGATGGAGGTTGGAGAATGTGCCCTGATTCAAGAGAAATCAACAAAATAACAATCAGGTACATATTTCCTTTACCTAGAATTAAAGATTTGATGGATTGTTTAAGTGGAGCAAGATATTTTACAAAGCTGGATTTAAAGAGTAGTTATCATCAAATATGGATTAGAGAAGGAGATGAATGGAAAACTGCTTTTAAAACAAATGAAGGACTGTATGAATGGATGGTAATGCCTTTTGGGTTATCAAATGCTCCTAGTACATTTATGAGACTTATGAATGAAGTTCTGAAAAAATTTATTGGTAAATTTGTAATAGTATATCTAGATGATATATTAGTTTATAGCAGATCTAAAGAGGAACATATGAGACATCTGAGTTATGTCTTACAGAAGCTGCAACAAGAAAAGTTGCTGCTAAATCTAAAGAAATGTTCATTCGTGAAGGAAGAGTTGGTATATTTGGGCTTTGTTGTTTCTGTTGATGGATTAAATATGTATCCAGAGAAGATAAAGGCAATCATAGAGTGGTCTTCACCGAAAAGTGTTTTTGAATTAAGAAGTTTTCATGGTCTTGCTAGTTTTTATAGAAAGTTCATAAGGAATTTTAGTAAGATCAATGCTTCTATTATTGACAGTATCAAGAAGGATAAACAACCATTTAAATGAACTGTTGAAGCAGAAAATAACTTTCAGTTGTTGAAAAGAAAGATCACTAAGAAACCTATTTTAATTTTTCTTGATTTTAATAAACCTTTTCAAGTGAAATGTGATGCTAGTGGAGAAGCTATTGGTGGTTTTTTAAGTCAATAGGACAGACTTGTAGCTTGTTTTAGTGAAAAACTGAATGATTCAAAGAAGAAATATTCTTCTTATGATAAGGAATTTTATGCAGTTGTACAGTCATTGAAAAAGTGAAGACATTACTTGATGTCTAAGGAGTTTATACTTAGACAACCATGCATTACAGTACATTGTGCAACAACCAAAGCTTAGTCAGAAACATGCAAAATGGGTAGAATATCTTCAAAGTTTTAATTTTTTATTGAAGCATATAAATGGCCAATCAAGCAAAGTAGCAGATGCCTTAAGCACAAAAAGTATTTTAGTTCAGGAAATTCAAATTCAAGTGTTGGATTTTGATTTTCTTAAGGAATTATATGAGAAAGATTTAGATTTTAAAGAGGCATTTGAAGCTTGTAAAAATCCTATTTTGTTAGACAGAGGTAAGTGGCTGGATTTTTTCATGCAAGAAGGATTGTTGTTTAAAAGAAATCAATTATGCATATCAAATTGTTCTATGAGAGAAAAGTTAAACAAGGAGAAACATAGTGGTGGACTTGGAGGACATTTTGGTGCAGATAAGACTTATGAGCAGGTGAGCCAGTTTTATTTATGGCTGAATTGAGATCTGAAGTGGAGAAGTATGTAAAGAATTGTAAAGTCTGTTCGTATGCAAAGGGAAGGAGCCAAAACATAGTTTTGTATGTTCCATTACCTATTCCAAATAGACCTTGAGATATGTTAAGTATGGACTTTATTTTGGGTTTGTTAAACACACATGGGAGCAAGAACAATAGGAAAGATAAATCATGTGAGTACATTTTTTATTAACAGGAGATATACATTTATAGTACATTGTGGTGACCGTTGGGTTTCACATCCCAAGGTCTCTTGGACTACTTAGTCTATTCAACTTCCACACTAACCCATTTAGGATTAGGTGTCCAACATTCCCCCCCTTAATCCGAAGGGTTATGTATGAGTCCAAGAAGAGAGCTGTAATACAAAATGTGCAAAAATGCATGGCAGCACTAGGCTGAATGTGCTCTCTGAAATGTTAGTATAAAGGGCGGTGGTTTAAGGATGACCACCAACACTAGAACGCTTAGCGCAGTTCCCGTAACTCTTCCAAAACTGGCAAGAAGCTGGAGTCTTCTGCTAGAGGAAGTGCTCCTATTGTTTTGAAGAGGGAAACCTTCAACCATAAAAGGGAGGTCTCGCCCTGCATAAAAGGGAAAACTTCGACCTGAAAAGGGAAGTCTCAACCTCTGATGGTTTAAGGATGACCAACAATTCTGGAATGCTTAATGCAATTCTTGGAACTCTTCCAAAACAGGCAAGAAGCTGGTGTCTTCTGCTAGAGGAAGTGTTCTCAATTTTGTTCCTGGAATTCTTCCAAAGCTGGCAAGAAGCTGAAGTCTTCTGCTAGAGGAAGTGTCCCAGATTGCCAACTGAAGGCCATGCTCACGGGCATCTTGTCTCTGGCTACAACTCTGAAACTGGTGTGGCAGGTTGTGGCTCAGGCTAGCTTGATGTGACTTTGAAGCTTGTAGATGACCATCATTTCCCCCCTTGTCAGATACAAGGTGAGATGATGGAGAAAACTCAGTTGCAAGACTTTTCAATACTCTAGAACAAGTTCTGATATGTGTTTGGAATATCTTCTTGGTTGTTGATGCCCATTGCCAAGAAGCGATCCATCCAAGATGAATCTTTGTTCTTGCAGGACATTTGTTTCTGAATCATCTATTTGAAGAATGACTGGTTTTATGACAGTGCTTACATGGATGAAGATTAAAACAGTGATCTTTCAGATGGCCAACTCAATCACAGTGTTGGCATTTCACGATCTGTTGTTGTTGTTGTGGTGGAAGAAGGGCAGAATTTGGAACAGCTGGAGGTGAACTGTCATGAGGAGTAGGTGAACTATCATGTATGAATCCAGCACTTTGAAACTGAATGGGCTTTGAGTAGTATGGAATATGAAAGGACAAGTCCTTGTCATATCCAAGACCAGTTTTGTGCTTGTTGTGGACAAGTTGTTCCCAAGGTCTGATGATGGGCTTGGGAAGTGCAGACTAAGTTTCTACATCTGCATGCAAATCTGTTGTTGTATTAGGCACTGAATTTGCAACATTAATGTCTTGTTGTTTATAGGAGTCTGTTTCAATTTTCTGAACAGAAACAGGTTCGGAATGATGACTCCACTGTTGTAATTCTTCTTGCTGGAATTGAGATTCAAGTTGTAAAAAATCAATCTTTTCATGTACATCTTGTAAACAACTATGAATATCGGTGAGAAAATCTTTGTTGATTTTCACTGTATTATCTATAGTAGAGAGTATTAGATTGTCAAGTAACTCTAATATTTCATCAATTGGAACCATTTTTCTTCAGCAAACTTTTACTCCCTTTTGCAAAATGAATTTCTTGTCCAACAAATATCTTTTCCCAAATATGCTCCTTGTAGAGCTTTCAAAACCTTTAAAAGAATTCTATCTCTCCTCTGCGAGGATCTCAAAACAATATCAATAAAGACAATAAAGACTCTAAACAATATCACTATCAATTACTCTTGTTACTCAACCCTCCAATTTTTTTTGAGATGCATGGAAAGTCGATAAGCATAAAATGATTCGACTAAGGAAATGGTTATTTAAAAGTCAATACCCTTGACTGAGCTCCAAAAGCCGAACTTTGACCAAAAAGAGATGGATTGCTTCCAAATGTTGTGCTACTCCCAAACGCTGGAGTAGATGCAGCACCAAGTGTTGGAGTCGATTGACCAAATGCTGTAGTACTCCCAAAACCAAAGGAAGGAGTAGTGGAAGCCCCAAAAACTAGAGTATTGGAAGCCCCAAAGGCAGGTGTAGTTGTTGACCCAGATGTACACGTTGAAGTAGATCCAACTGCAGGTGTTGAAGTAGATCCAAAAGCAGGTTGACTGCTTGCACCACAAAGTTGACTCCCAAAAGCTGGTTGTGTTTGTCCAAAAGTGCTTCCAAAAGGACTTGATTGAGTGGGACTTGTCGTTCTATAGGTATAACTTTAGCAAAAATCATGGATCAAAAGGTACGAGAGCATTTTGCAAAGACTAAATCGCATAAGAATGAAGTTGATTTACTTGATTTGATGCTAAAGTGTGTTTCTGCAATGGACATGCGCGTTTATGTAAACCGAGCAATGCCTGGGTTATAGAGACTGTTATAACCAGCTTAATCGACATAGATAATCGCACAGAAACATGATAGTATAATCCCCGCTTTTGCAGAGATCCAATTTCATTTGATTAGAGAGTCACTGTGAAGTTGGCAAGATTTTATATTATTCAACAAATGGGTGATATATTTGAGAATGAAAATGAGACCGCACTCACCATTGACGAGTACATAGAGAGCGTGGACGCCCAAGAATTGGAAGCCGATTTGGGGAAAGAATTCTCTGGTTCCCAGATAGGTTCTATACAGAGCCTCTGATTGAGCTACATTCAACTTCTGGATTTTTGACACCCGAACGAATGCACTTGGTGTGTGAATGAACTAGTTGAACCAGTATGGCCGGTGTTCGAAACTTAATATAATTGCATTTTTCACAGAAAAGCTTTATGCACGGCTCGTTGTCCTTCTCAGTGGCCATATACGCATACTCGACTCCATTCTCCTTGAACCAACGTTCGAGTCTCACTACTAACTTCAGACCAATTCCCATCCATCTGTGGCTCAGTGATACGCGGAGGCCAAGAATGTAAGCCATCCTGGTGCAAACTGGAACTGGATTGGCAACATATTTCCCTCCAAAGATTTGTTATTCCCGCATGCAATTGTCTTGATGCAACCTCGGATGAGCCCCACAATTTCTCTTTCAGGTTTGAACTCAGCAACCTGCCACCATTTCCAGTTCAGTAATACGTTGCACAAGCTCCTGGTCTCTCCAGTTTGCAATTAAATTATGTTTTAATTAAGGTAACCAGCATTTCATTAACGCTCCATGCGTTCATTTCAAATCAGTGAAGATCATTCCTTTCAATGACAGCGTACTGCATTTTCAGAGACGGTAAAACAAAAACATTCCAGACAGAACTCTTGGCAATCATATACAATAACGTCCTCTTTCAAACAGTAACTAACAATCTACTGATACAGGAATTTTTTCTTCTTGAAATCAATCCATGGTGGTCGACTTACCAATTCCATGATTTCAATTAAGGTGCAGTCTCACATAATGAACCTCTACAGAAATTGAATTACTTTCATAAGCTAAACACCATTCCTTTGCACATAATAACCCCAGATTTCAAAGAGGAACGATTTCCCTTTCATTCATTAAACACACACATATCCCCGGCTCATGGCACCTGCGTGCCCGCATACTGAATCACCATTATACATGAGACAGCACATTCAAACGTCCCACTCGTATACCCATTCCTCAGCGTTATACCATTCAACAACGCACATACCACAATCGTTTTAACTGATACCATGGACAGTGTTAAAACAATACAGGTATCTCATTCAACAATGCACCAGGCGTTGGTGGTGTATCTCTGCAGTGGCACCGTCAGGTCTCAGTATGGACAGATGTGCAGTGCGGCAGAGACAGGTTATTTCAGAACATAAGGGAATAAGGCAGAGTCATAGGTCTGGTAACGTAGAACTGACATATATATAGAGACCACAAAACAAATGGCTCAAATTGGAGCAGGACTAGCAATCGCCCGCTCTGATACCATGTTAAACACACATGGGAGCAAGAACAATAGGAAAGATAAATCATGTGAGTACATTTTTTTATTAACAGGAGATATACATTTATAGTACACTGTGGTGACTGTTGGGTTTCACATTCCAAGGTCTCTTGGACTACTTAGTCTATTCAGCTTCCAC
Organism: Pinus taeda; assembly: GCA_000404065.3. Classification (NCBI taxonomy): domain Eukaryota; kingdom Viridiplantae; phylum Streptophyta; class Pinopsida; order Pinales; family Pinaceae; genus Pinus; species Pinus taeda. Next base: position 42,609 of record APFE031757652.1, read on the forward strand.
ACTAACCCATTTAGGATTAGGTGTCCAACAGGGTTTACCAAAAAATCAAAGAGGAAATGATTCAATTTATGTTGTGGTTGGTAGATTTTCTAAAGTGGCACATTTTATTCCATGCTATAAAACCAGTGATGCTACTCACATTGCTAATCTATTTTTCAAGGAGATTGTAAGGTTGCATGGGTTACCTAAGAGCATTGTTTCAGACAGAGACACCAGATTTGTTGGTCATATCTGGAGGACATTATGGAAGAAACTTGGTACTAAACTGAGTTTTAGTTCAACTTATCATCCTGAGACTGATGGACAGAATGAAGTTGTAAATAGAAGCTTGGGTAATCTTTTGAGAATTCTTGTAGGTGAAAATCCAAAACAGTGGGATCAAATTTCGGCATAGGTTGGATATGCTTATAATAATTCTCCTAACAAGAGTACAGGGCAGAGTCCATTCCATATAGTTTATGGAATGCACCCAAGAGGAGTGTCTGAATTAAGAGACTTGGGAAAAGTTGAAATGAGAAGTGCTAAAGGAGAGGATTTTTCTTCAGACGTTCAAGCAATACATGAATAGGTAAAAAAACAGTTACAGGATAGCAACATAAAGTACAAAAGCAAAGCATATTTGAAGAAGAGAGAAGGTTATTTTGAGGTTGGAGATTTGGTTTTAGCACACCTGAGGAAGGAAAGATTTTGAAAAAGGGAGTATAACAAGTTAAAATTTAAGAAAATTGGACCATGCAAAGTCTTGAGGAAATTTTCTGCAAATGCATATGAAATTGAATTACCCCTGACATTGGAATATCTCCAATTTTCAATGTTGTTGACTTGTACAGGTATGAAAGTGGAAATGCAGAGGATACAACAAAAGATAAAGAAGAAAAAGAGGTTGATTGGGTAAAACAGTTACCAACAGCAAAGGCATTGTAGCCATAATGGATTTAAGACAAGAGGGTGTTAAGAAGACAAGAGGAAAAGAGTATTTTCAGTATTTGGTCACGTGGAAAGATCAACCAATTGCTGATGCTACCTGGATGACAGATGCCATGCTACAGAAGTTGGGCAGTTCTGCAGAAGAGCTCATGGACAAGAGCCCATGAAGAATTTTGTCCTCAGGAGTCTGATGCAAGAGCACGAGGCTTGAAGACAAAAGACTTCGAATTTTATTCCAAAAATACAAAAAAAGTATACAAGCAAAGGAGTGGGATCCTTTAGCTGTCACTTTACAAAGTTTTCTAGATAGGATTTGAGCTAGAATTCAGGCATTTGGATTATCTTGTAATAAATTCAAGTAGTTAGTCTTAGTTGAGATGCTCGAGGAGAATATCATGCAGATTAGATAGGATAAGACAATTTTGATCCATTGATTTAAGATCTGGTTGTTGTATGAACATGTATTTATGTAAGTTTTGAATTAATATAAAGGGATTTGCCTGAAGTCTCTTTTTATTTCTGTGTATTCTGTGCATGAATGGTCGATCCTGAAGGTTTTAAATTTCCTTCAAAATATCTCTGAGTGTTGTTGATTTCCAGTTTGGCCCTTTAGAATTAGAGTTTTGTATAATCTTATGTTATCACATTTAAATCTTCATACACTGCGCTTTTAAATAATTTGAATGTATTTCAAAACCACAGGGTTTAGTTAGTGATATCCTGAATATAACTTAGAGACATATTAAACTTGGTAGAAGTACTAAAACCTTGGCGGAATGAGGAAAACCCTGACAAATTCGCAAGAAACCCAAGAAAAGGTATGAACCGTCCGATCGATAGATCCAATCGATATAACAGTTATCGCGTGCGAACAAGTGCAGGAGTTAGTCAGAATAGAAAAGTGGTCTTCATAGGTGAAATTTGTTTCTCATGTGGTCTCAAGGTGGTAAGTTGTATTCTAAAATTTTATGCGATTACACTTAGCGGCTGACACATAGCACGAGAAAACCACTTTTATCACATGCTCTTGACTGGTTATCCATCGCTCATTATTCCACGCGATATTACGCAAAAACCGTTGGATCAAGTAGGATTGATCAATGGTGGAGATCATCGGGCTAGTTTGTGAGCGGGGAAAGCGCTAACCATCAGATTGAAGAATGAGATCGACGATAGAGAATTAACGCGATAAAGGTTTATGGAATGATGGACACAATAAGGTTATAAACTTGGGTTTTAATTACTTTCGGTTCCGTGGAAAAATAGAAGGTTTGTGATATATCAGGTAAATTTAACAGTTCTGTTGTTTTAGCAGAATATCTAAAATTAGAGGTTGATGACTAATATTCCAAAGGAAACCCAAGAAGACGTCCCGCCTGAACTTGAACAGATCATTTTTAGTTTTGAATGATTATCCTTAACACCTGCAACCAACCCACCAATATAATATATATATAATATTATATATAATTTAAAAAAACTTTTCCATTAAAAAATACCAATCATAAGAATAATTAATTGTTAAAATAAAATCATTAGATTTCTATAACCATCACCTTAAAACAAAAACTCGTTGATTAAGTTACCTCAGTGATTTTATGAAAATTAATGTGTTTTCAAAAAGTTACTAAGGTTTAGTCCACAGAGTCTTGGATAGATGGTGATCGGGTGCTTTGTTAAGACACTCCTTGATGTGAAGTCACCGGTTCGATTCCCTACCCCGATCGGGGTGATATATTAGACATGATGAAGATGTCGTCTTTTCAATCTTACAAAAGAAAAAGGTTATTAGAATTTGTTTTTATTCAAAATATCATTGAACAAGAGTAATACTCGCAAAATATTTCCCATCTCTATCGGTAAATAATTGATTAAAGGTTATGTGGAGTGCAAAGAAAATTATGCACAGTAAAAGTTATCCGTCCCATGAAATATCTCCACACAAAACTCTTCTCACAATGAAATCTCCCTCCACAAACCTCTCCACACAATGCAAGCTTTCCTCACAAATCTCTCCACCTCTCTTATTGGTAATATTTTAATATTAAATAATCTATATAATGAAATATGTCGGCAGAAAACTCTCTGCACAATGAATACAAAGCTCTCTAAATAAAGTTCTCCACTTGTCTTGTTGTCAATGTGTTTCTGCACTCTATCATTAATTCATTGTTTAAAGGTTGTGCAGAGTATAAAGAAAACTCCACATAATGAAATCTATCTGCACAAAACTCTCCGCACAATGAAAGATCTCTGCACAATACAAGTTTTTCGTACAAAGCTCTTCATTTGTCTTATTTTCAGTGTCTCTCCACACATTTCTCCCACATCATTATTATTATATAATATTGGTAGTATTTGAATACTAAATAATTCATATTTAGGCAACAATTTTTTTTTAACAAATTAGTCATCAAAGTGGTCAAGACACAGTGAAATCTCTTCCCACAAAGATCTCTACACAATGAAGTCTCTCCGCACAAGCATTTGTTAATAACAAATGCAAGTATGTTGCGATGTTCCACATTTATGTATGAATTTATCTTTCTACATCATTACTATTATATATTATTGTTAATATTAATATTTTAATACTAAATAATCCTTATCTCTTTGTTCTGAATACTGGTACTTAATTATTAATTTTTTTGGATTACAGAGAGAACTCCATATAACGAAAGCTCTCTGCAAAATGAAATCGTTTGCCATATAACTCTGTGCACAATGAATTTTCCAACATTAGATTAAATTTGTTGATAATAAATAAGAGTGTACGACATTCGTTCACACTTCTACATGGATTCTTTGTCTACACAGTGCTTCTACATTGTTTCGTACTTGTGCACGCATTCTCCCTCTTCATAGTTTCTATTATAAGGCTCTTAACATTGTCAAATACATTAAAGATGATGTGTTATTAAGGCTATGTCACTTTATCAATCGAAGAATTAGTGTAAAATCAAGGATTACCAGTAAACATTAGTGTTTATAATATATTGTATTACATAATCATTCTAATGATAACAAGTAACATACAAAATTTTTAAAGAATTTACTACTAGAGCATGTGACAAAAGGACAAGTGTGTAGAGAAACCATATATGCAAAAATTGTGTCGAGATGGAAATGTTTCCAAAGATGTGGAAACTTGGAGTGGTAGATACCAATTGTGATGTAGACGAATTCACACTTAGAATTGAAGAATTAATTAATTCTTAATAGTTATATTGATAGTCGAGTGTAAGGAGGCCACATATTTTCCAAGAAAACTATGGAAACTTGGGTAGGATTTTGAGAAAATACAGTATAAATTTTTGGAAATCTGGGCTACGACTACTAACTTCAAGATTTTAGGTACCCTAGGGGTTCTTGATGATCCTGGGTCCATTTCCACCATCATGGAGCTGATTCAAACACTCAAAGGATTATATTTCTTGAAAAAAAAAATTAACAGATTCTGGTGAAAATTTCATTGTCTCGGTGAAATTGTCGCCTCGGTAGACAATGCCCGATTAATATCTATTTAACAAGTTAATAAAAAGCTAAATTATCACTCAAAAGCTTAATAGCATTTACTTTGATGCATTGTGTAATGATTTCTCGCTACAAGAATATCAATAAAATCATATCTATCGTTATCATAAAATAATATTTTCAACATTTATTAAGTGGATTCACGTATATGCAAAGGTTTTTGCAACCAGTATGCCTCATAGAAAATTGAAACGATATGTGGGTCTCCTTTGTATAGTTCTATTTGCATATTTATTTTTCATAATGACAGCTTATTCTGCATCTTTGTAGTCTGCACATATATAATGATTATTAGTCATCAACATATTAAGAAGAATGTGTCTATCGATATTACAAATTAGTCTTTTCATCATTTATTCAGTGAATCAACACATAATCAAATATTATAATTTAATAATATTTTTTTTCATTTATTTGTGAATGGATACATAATGAGGACATCATAAAAACCTAATTAATATTTAATTTCATGGTTAACAAATATACTTTCATATATTATTATGAGGTACTATTGAAATCATAAGTATTTGTAGTAGAGTAATGTTAAAATCATTATATGTTTTGTCCAAATTGCATGAATTATGGAATTTGTTCTTATTGCATGTATTCTAGACATTTTTTACTAATTTTTCTATTAATGATAAAATGTGAACTACGAAATGCTTAAAGGTGAGGCATAACAATTTCATTATTAACCTTAATTAAATTTTTAATATTCAGTAATGTGCAATCCATAAAGCTGGTATGTGCAGATGGGTAGCATATACAACAGTGTAAAAAATAATGAATGAAGATTACGCTACACATATTGCTTTATGCACATCTCTCTACCCTATCAAAATGGAAACTAGTCATTGAGCAATTTTTATGCATGCATATGTTGAATAAACACTAAAAATACTATTTTATAATATTAATCAATTTGTTAAAAAGAAATCGTCATTGTACAATGTCAATTTTTTGAATAGATGCTTACATTAATAGGAAACGAAAATACACAATTTTTCAAAGTAAGTTACGGAAATATTTTGAAATTTTGGAAAAAATGGTTTGTGAAAAGATTGGCAAAATAATATTTAACACCTAAATCAAACCAAGAGATAAATGAGTTGTTGGGCATGGAATCCCCCCAAGGCATGTTTTAGGGCTTCAAGCCCAAGTTTTGACCGAGTCCTTTGTAAAAGCTTCGTGAATTGTGGGCGTGAACGCGAAGTCATAATAGAGTCACAGGGTTGTCCACCCTTGTTTTTGTAATTTAATGTCGGCTTGATAGACCTACCCATGGTCCGCAGACCATGGGATTGTATAAATAGAGAAAGGCTCTAAGTGTAGAAGATAGCATATAGCTAATAGAGATAAAAGAAGCATGATGAGTCTAAGAGATTGAGTGGAAGTGTAAAGTGTGTCTTTGGGTTGTAGAGTAGGAGAAGGCTCTGCAGCTGAGTACGCAGAGGCCTAGTAGTCCGTAGCTAAGTGAGCGGACCCCTGCAGCTGAGTGCACAGGGCAGGTTGAGTCTGTAACCATTAGAAGAATTAATAAAGAGAAGTTTACCATATTTCTGTGTATCTTTTCCTGTTTAATGTATTATTGGGTATAAATTGCAAGTGTATTTTATATTTGTTGCGCGAACTTATATGTGTGTGTTGTATAAATAAATATAACACAAGGATTCTATTTACGTGAAGATAACTAACTGGTGTAGGAAGATAGGTAAGATCTCAAGTGTGACTTAGGGAAATAGTGCAGAGTGATGCTTCAGTAGCGCAGAAGCCCCACAACCCCTAGGGCTGCGTGAAGGCAAGTATATCAGGGCGCGAAGGCCAAGGAAGTATGCGAAGCAACCTGCATGCAGGGCGAAAAGTTGGATTGAATCAAACCCTCAGATGTCTCAAGGGTGCGGAAACCTAGTTCCCCCCCCCCCCCCCCCCCCCATACTACTTCGGGTGAGACCTTATTCCGCGCTCCGTGGACTGTTGCCAAAAGGGCCAGTAGTACAGGGATTTGTTTAGCTAATTAACTCCGAACTTGGGTCAAGCCTGAACAAGCCAACAAATGGTTCCGTTGTCAAGGACTGGGATCTGCATAGATATGTCTGATGTCGTATCACTGGAATCCAACAAAGAAAGGGATTGAAGATTGGTTGGACAGAAAGATTCGCGAGTTTGCGGTGCAGGAAAACAAGAATTCTCGACTATCAAAGGAAGAGTGGCTAGATTTCTACTTATACACAAAGATCAACGAAATTTTTTTCGCATCTTTCCCTACTGAGTTATCCGAGTGGATCACAAAGCTAATAGATAGCCAAGGAAGGTGTAAGATCGACAGACCTATCGTGTGGAATCTAGAATTGGTGCACAGATTAGAAGCATCAAAGGATAAGATCGCACGCATTGTTGATCACTAGCTCGATTGAATTATAGGAGGATTCATCATTGAGTTCGTAGTAGATACTTCAGTCATCTATATCGAGGCAAAATGACGCTTCCTCAAAGGGACGCGAGGTAAGTATATTAAATATTTGAACACTTGGATTAAAATGCTACTGTGTGAAAAATGGGTTATGCGAATAAATTGATGTTTGGGGCTACGGGAAGTGGGAGAATCTATAGAAATGAAGGTAGTAGAGAACTAGAAACTAGCCCCTTGATTTCACCTCCGCGAGGGGGTGAGGAAGAGCTTGTAGAGGTCTCACCAAGAAGTGCAGTCAATTTGATAAGGCAGAGGATTCCATGCATACCACCCCCACCCACACCACCACCAGTTTCATCGTATTCACCCCCATCTTCACCCATACCACCTCCACCACCACCGCAAATCAATAAGGTGAGCATGATAAATTTTCCAATGCTCAAGGGAGTAGGGAATGAAGGTCCAGACCAGTTTTGGTTCGTGATAAAAGCTATTTGGGAAGCATAGGGAGTCATGGATGACAATATAAATAAAGCGACGTTGATCAGTGGTCTGCAGGATCGCACGCTGACCTTGTACATTAAGAATTCCAATGAAAATCTGAATGCGGGGATCGTAGATATTCAAACTGCGCTAAAAAAAGAATCTAGCATGTCGAAGTCAAAGGCGCAGTCAATCATTGGGTTCAAGGAAATCACAATGCTACCAGGTTAGACCCCTTGGGAGTTGGATCAGAGACTGAAGTGACACAATTCACGAAGCTAACATGACGTTGACGGATGGACAACACAGCGAATGGTTTGTAGCATTGTTAACACCGCATCTAAGGAACGCGTTGTCACAACAAAGTCTAACAACTTAGGATGAGGCCTTGGAGGTTGCAATGAGATTGCATGAGATCCCGATATAGGATCCTAACCTGGGAGTTCAGCAGATTCACACGCAGTTGAAAAACTTGTGCCTTGAGATGCAGAGTTTGAAAGAAGATAGGATAGCTTGCCCAGAAGTGCACGATGAGGTATGGTGTGTAAAGTGAAAGGGTCAGGGACATGACAAGGACCACTGCCCGGTGTTCACAAATTACCTCACAGGAGGAGGACTAATGCCATTGAGGCCGGAGGTACAAGCAGGACTAAGCGATAGTGCGCGGTTTGTCAGATAGGAGGAAAGCATGCTACAAATAACTGCCATTTATTACAAAAGTATATGCAGAATTCACAGCAGTTGTTCTGTAATTTCTGTAGATCAGTGGGACATGATGAGAGCATATGTAGAATTTATGATTTGTTGATGGATCAGACTCCTACCTATAGAGTTCAGGCTTAAATGCAGGCCCTTGACCAAAATGAAGGGATGGCGCGAACCGGATTTTAGGGGTGCGAACGAGGCTAAGGTGGAGGACGACTAGGAAGAGGTTGCAGACAGTTGATATGTTACAATTGCGAAGGGCCAGGACATTATGCCCACGATTGTACAAATCCAACACGGCCATCATGCTTGTATTGTACATTAGTTTATCATGAGATAGAGGATGGTCCCACACTGATAGCAAGGTTGTGCGATAAAGGAGCACTCCAACCTCCCCTAACTCAGAACCTCCAAATGATGAGGTCTGAGCCGCAGGAGGAAGACCCTAATCTGAATATTGTGCTCCGAAGTGGAACTACAACAAGGGATGACAAAGGCAAGCAGCCTGAAGAAAGTACTTGGGTTCGCAAGGCTCCAATGAAGGAACCAAAGTTTGATTTGGAGTGTGCTAAGGAAACCTTCATGGAAGCTAAGAAGAGCTTCGTTGATGCCTCCACTTCAGGAAGTAAAGATAGACCAGAGCCAGAAATGGACCCATCGATCCTCACAACATTCATAGAAACATGCATGAAGCTGTTGCACAACAACAAGGCTATAAAGGAGTTGTAGGAACTCATAAATAGATGCGCTGGGACCGCGCCAGGAGAACCGCACGTAGTCTGGAAGCTCAAGAAGCACATGACGCGAACAGGAAGGAAGATGATATTGACCACACAAATTGGAGAATATGAGATGGACCAAGTGATTCTGGATCTAGGCTTGGACGCGAACGTCCTACCGAAGTAGACATGGGAGTGCATGGGAAGGCCTATGCTACAACGGTCTCCTATCCAACTCTGAATGGTGTACCAGCAAAAGATCCTACCTATGAGGAGATTGCAGGGAATCACAGTGGATATCGAAGGAGCAAGCGTGCTAGCATATTTCAAAGTAATAGAGATTGTTGATGATAGAAATCCATACCCCGTGCTATTAGGAATAGATTGGGCCACTGACATGAATGGGGTGATCAATCTGAAGAAGCGTAAGATAACTTTTGAGAAGAAGTTTGTGCATGTAGTTGTACCTTTGGACCCTGCAGAAGGATCGTGCTACACAGAGCTAGTGCGTGACTATGATAGCGAAGACAATTTGGATTTCATCTACAAGATAACCACGTGAGAACAAGACTAGGTGAATCCAACCATGGATGGATGAATCTCATGGGAGCATGAAAGCTCGTGCACATTGGATTCTGACGAGGAGTTAGAACGATGGTAGAACTAGTTACAGGAGGTAACCATGCTGAACTGTAACATGATGACAGGATCGTTGCAGTGCATATCAAAGGAGGTAAGGGATATGCCTACGTATGATGGGTTAAGTGAGGTGGATGACTTCCTGAGTAGATTTGAAGGAGAAGTACTGAAACAACAATGTTTCGAAGCTTTGAAATGGGTACTACGCGCTACACCCACAAGGTGGTGGGGTATGCACCAAAGAAGTTTTGAGGATTGGCGCGACTGTTGGAGGATGTTGCGCATGTGGTTTGGGAAGCCTCAAATGCGATTAACAAACAAGACTGCCAGATGAAACGATCCACGCACCCACCTGTCCAGATGGATACAGGCATATGGTACGAAACCTATGCGGATGCACACAGTCTTTGTGTTAAGAGACATAGTCAGTAAGCATGTGCGGGAGAGGAAATGGAATGAACAACCCCTCCAGTTAGAACCACGGATTATGGAAAGACTAAGTGCATAGAAGGTTATCCACGCAGAATCCTTTAATGAATTATGCGAAGCACTGAACAAGGTCCATAATGCACAGCGGATTAACTGGGACCTACGCATACCAGCGGTTCTATGGGTTTATAGGACCGCATGCAATAAATTGATGGCGCAGGCCCCTCCAAGGCTAGAGTATGAAGCGAACATTGTAATCCCCATAAAGCATGAAATGCCTAGTCCCCACATGGAAGCACCAGCCGATACAATGATTCGCACCTTGGAAGAAGGGGTCACACAACCGAATGAAGCAGAACGCTTGGGACCTGAGGAAGAAATCTAACAGGGCAATTTTAGGCTCCACAAACTTGGAAAAGAAAGGGTGCGATTAAGGGAGAAAAGTGCTCTGGTGGAAGCGGAAGTGAAGAAGTTAGAGGACGAGATAAAGGAAGATTTTCTCGATAAGAAGACCAGGGTGATAAAACAGGGTGCGCACGATCACGCTGACAAGTTTGGGGACTATCACCATGAATTGATCAGTCTGATGCCTTGGCTTGGACCGCATATTACTACACGAATCAACCATGATGGTGCGCTGCAGATGATAAAGTGCACGACACCACCAGTAACAATAAAAGATGGGTATTTTTCAGGAAAAGTGATGGATGACCAAATGAAACCCTATACAGGTGGCGCGGCCACCTGACTACCCATGGGAAGTATAGTCTTAGTGCTCCTAGAAGTTGAAAGGAGGCATGGGACTATAAACTACTCTACCCAGGAGTTGCATGAAGTTGGAGCTACCAGAAGCAAAGAGTCACAAGGTCCATGACCGCGCAAGGGGGGTTGTGCTGCCGCACAGGTTGGCCATAAAGTGACCGTTGAAGTCACTATTCACAATGTGATGGTTGACTTGAGACCAAATGGAGCAGGCGGTAGGAATTTAAGACACGATTTATGGGTAGGATTTGGGAAAATCTACCTCAAAGAGAGCATTACTGAACAGGATTTGGGGGGAACGGTCGAATTCAAATTCAAAAGGCCCAATAAATTACAAAGGACTACCTAGCAAACAACACTTAGTCATTTGCGAATTGAGCTATTGTATACCCTGCGTAGCCTGAGCAGAGCATTGTTTGACCTATGCAGAATGTTGATTGAGCCCCTGAGTACGTGAGTGATAGATTCTTTATCGGACATGATGGCAGCATATGAGGAAGTTATGAAAATTACAGAGATGACTGCCAAAGAGGCTGCACAGGCCCTAACTATTGGGAATGCCCTTGAAGGCACCGGGATTATGGCGAAAATCCCTAAATCATCACACACACCAAGGCCGAAGAAAGAAAAATAATCAATGGTTCCCACACATGTGTCTCCGCGAAACCCACTATGCTCCAGGTTAACGATAGAGGAGAAAGGGAAAGTCGTTAACTTGGAAACTGACAAATAGGAGGAAGACCTGGAGGACCTTATCATTGAAGAAGATGAGGACGAAGGCATGGAGGAAGAAATTGAGCCTACGCACCCTCCAACAAAGCTACCCACCTATATCCCCCCGCGAAAGGGGAAGGCTAAAGTGCCCATGGATCTTGATGAGAGCAAGAGCTTTCTCCAGACCCCGCTCCTCTCGGATGACATTATTTTTTAGGGGACACACCTGGGATGGGTGCCTATCTTGAAATTTAAAGACTGGGATCTTGCTGACCACGAGAAGTTCCCTCACCTAGAGACCGTGCATCTCATGAAACCTAAGAACAACACCACAGCGGGGGTTACCGAATTAGAGAGGCGAAAGTGGTTGCGCAAAGTGGAAAAGGCAGGGCTACTAAACCTGCTCTAGGTGCCACATTTTCACCACGCCCCAATAACAAATTTTGTCATTACGCAGCTGCTCTGCCTCGTGCATGGGGGCTGTTTGTGGCTAGAGGAGCCCATCCCCGTCATGGACCATTTAATTCACCGCATTACCTGCTTCCATGTAAAGGAGAGGACCCCGCAGATATACCTGAGGGGAAAAGTAGTGACTTGGCCATCACGGAGGCCATGAAGAAGAAATATAAACTAGAGAAGATGAAAAGAGGCTACGCCATATCTAGCATCAACAACAAAGCAGTAAGAGTGGCGACCCAAATACTGGCAAGTAAGGTTATGTGCAAGTGTCGCACGGATGAGGTACCTGCGCCAGTGGTAGCACTTGCTGAGCAGTGCATGGAGGGGGTCCAGTTTAACTAGTTCGAGTTCCTCTATAAGGAGTTCCTAGGAAATTTCCATGAGGCTCGAGAACAAGGCAAAATGTTCCACTATGCATGGCTTCTGTTGTCCATAGTGCTTGTGGCAGGGGAATTACCGAAGGGCAGTCAGTTCCCCACAATTGAGAGTGATCTTCCAGAGGCCGCAAAGTACGCTTCGCTCTAGGCCACAAAGGATGCAAACTCGATACGTGACAGTAAGATATTCTGGTGTTCATGGAAATGAACCTTAGAAGGGGGATTAACAAGCCGTGGTTATCACCCACTGTCTACAACATCCTCCAAAGTTTTGCAAAGTTTAAAGTGGACCTCCACAGCATATATATCAGACCGCGCAAGGACCTGGCTAAGAAATGGAGCGAGCTACCCTTTGTAGCCACGAACGATGTGATTTTCAATGTACTAGATACATGGTCGCCAGAGTAGCGCGCTGCACACATCGCAGTAATGGAGAAGTCTGCGGCACAAAGGAAGAAAGAGGAAGCCAAACTGTGCATGGCACAGTTGGCAGAGAAGAGAAGGAAAGAGGCAATGACAACAAAAGTGCAAGAGGTGCGGGATGCTGCACAGATAGCAGCAAAACAAAAAAATTCCACAGCAGCGACAACAATGTGGGAGGTGGCTCAGAAGGTGAGCGAGGGCCAAAAGTCACCTTTACATGGGTAGGAAGCATAGGAAGAGGAGGGAGGCATGGACCCACAAACCACATCAACATAACTAAACTACCAGCGCCCAAGCGAGCGGACGGGGCCGCACAAGAAGGTCAAGGCATCAAATTTGTCTATTGACCCGATCACCATTACTGAGGGTGATCTGCAAGACATCGGTGGTGAGCTCCAGTATTGTAGCAATAATGCTAAAACTCTTGAGGCTTCCTGTCTCTCATTTTATCAACTCGGTTGTTCGTACAAACTTGGAAGCGACGGTGCTATATGCACAAGTACTAGCTCTTGTCGCAGCTGTCACTTGGTCAGCTGGCACAAGTCCGCTAGGGCTCAAGCCAACTTCTATAGGCTCACAAAAGAAGCTTTATCAATGATGGATGAAAGCTAGCTCAAAGGAGACTAAGCTACTTGACAAAAATGAACTAAAAGTAAATCAAAGCATGTAAACCTAGGAAACCCTAATTTAACTAGTCTAATCTCTATAAAGCAATGAAGATGAGTGGGACTTCTACCAATGCTGCTACTACATCTAATAAGTGGAAATGCATGGATCTAAACTATTGACATTATAAAAGACATGTTTTTGTACTTTTTCATTAAGTAGGTGGAGTGATTGTGATTTTGTACTTATTAGGGTTTGGTTGTGCAAATTGGATGGAGAAGGAAGGGAAGTGTGGGACAGGTTGGGGAGGCTAGGTGAGGTCCCTATGAACCCTTGGCATTCATCCACAGAGGTTTTCCACGTTCAGAAGCTCAGAAACCGCATGAATGACCTCCTACAGGATGTCTGCAGGGGATTCTACAGGAAACTCAGGGTTTTCTACAGGATGTCTCTGAACTGCTACAGGATGATCTACCGTGAAGGATTTAAGTGATGGGGATAGTGATGGAAGGGTAGGAAAGGATGTGTGAGGCAGGGATCAGGCTGGTGATGGCTTAGAAGTGGGAAGGATGAGATGGGAAACAGGTGTAGGGAGTATGTTGAAGTGAAGTCGATGAAAAGCCAAGGAATGAAGCTACGTGAGGAATGGGAGACTTTAGGAGAGGATAGAACGAAGTGAGGGTTGAGGGGATGTGGTTGCATGCATGATCAAGATAGAGGTAATGGTGATGGAATGGGAAAGAGAGGAGTGTAAAGGAAACAAATGATTGTGACTGTCACCAAATCGAAGATACATCAACTTAAATTACTTATGCTGAGAATTCAATGAACAGCAATCCAAAACGCGAGGAGAAATGTGTATGAGGCTGTGATGAAGTGTGTGTGTAGGTGTGACTGACAAGGAAGCATCTAATCAAGACCAAGACTGTATTGCAGCAATCATCAAGTAAAGTAATGCGTGTTTTTGGTGGCTAGTTATGGACTGCACCC
>APFE031757654.1:17651-42135 GCA_000404065.3 Pinus taeda
AACACATAAAACACATATGCACAGAGATTTCCCACTGGATCCCAAAACCGGGCTACCAGCTTGATTTTTCATTATGTTCCTTTCAATGTTACAATACATATTTATACATGCCGAAGCATCCAATACCATGGACCGAAAACCATCGCGTCCAAAACCATGGACTGAAAACCATCGCGTCCAAAGCCATGTGCGAAAATCATGCACAAAACCATAGGTGGGTCCACCCAACCTAACATAGGGTCCCAAACCAAAATTTTCCGGGGCGCTGCCCCGGACCCCATAAAGTGGGGTTACGGGTACCCCTCAAACCCCCTATTAACTATGTGGAAAGAATATAACAAAACCCAACAATAAAAACACAAGGGACATCAAAGAACTTAAAGGAATCTAAAAAGCACATGTGGCCTTCATTTCCCCTCCGATGTGGTGCTTTCACTCTGCATGATTTCAAACATGCAGAGAAGGAAGCTGAGAAAATAAAAATGCTAAAGTTAGCAATCATCCCGAGAAGACAGTACGACCCCAAATTGGTTGCCTACAATGTCACTTCTCAAGCTAAAATCACCAATTTTGATGATGAGAAGGATATTTATGATGATTTATTTGCTTCAGCCGAGGTATTTTCTCAGGTGAAACAATTGGCCAAAATCAAATTAGGAGTAGAGGGATTAGAGGAATTTTACAAGTTTAGAACATAGAGATTGGAAAGGCTACCTTTGTACTTGTTAAATACTACCTCTGAGGTTTAACCACAAGGCTAGGTTGAAGACAAAACTAGTGAAAAAACTCCTGAGAAAGAAAGGACCCCAGAAAGGGAGTAGACACATGAAGGAACTAGTGAGCTCCTTGATAGAAATATTCATATTGATCTTAAGTTAATCAAGGAACGGGAGTAGTTCAACTCAAACATTAATAACCCAAATAAATCCCAAGAGCTCACTATGCCAGAAATGCCTACAATACAAAAGCCATAGGTTATCACAGTTCTGATTGAAGGAACAAGCGGCCTACCCAAAATTCAGCATGACATAGATATTATTCTCGAGAATCTCACTGAGGATATTGTACTGCAAACTAAAGAAATACCACCACTTGATGTCTTCTACAGTACAAAGCACAGGGCTGTAGTTAAAAGACAGAGGAAGAGGGGGAAAATTGATCAAAGTCCTCTTTTAACTCCTCAAGAAAAGATGATGAACGTGGTATGGAGATCAGAAGTTGATCCCTCCAAGGATTTGACAAAGATATCTCAGTTTGCAGGAGCCTACACAGTGGCGACAATGGTTAAAGCTAAAGAAGTTAGCCATCTGAAAAGGGAGAAGGATCAGATGATTACCCAACTTGAAGTACAATCAACAAAGCAACAACAGAAGATAAAACAACTTGAACAGTAGTTAATAGAACAGAGGCAACTAAATGAATAAATAAAAGAGAAATTGAAGCTAGAAAAGCAAAGGATTGATGAACAAACTCTTCATAAACAAAAAGAGTTGTCTTAAGATTTCAGAAAACTTCAGATATTAAGAGAGCAAGAAGAGAAGGCAGAGGAGGAACAAATCAAAAAAATGAAAGGACAGATAGAAAAGTATAAAGGTTATCCATAGGTGAGTGAATTCAGAACAGAAGCTTTGGAAATAACCAAAGCCTTGTCTCGACATTTGGATATTCTTTGCCACAATATATCATTAGCCAACCCCTTATGTGATATCTGTACATCAATGATTGAAAAGGTAGTAGATGCCAGACTTGAATTAGACAAGACAGATGAAAAGTTAAATAATTTTCTGTCCTGGCAAGATTCCAAAGAAGCAATGGCTGCCAATCTGCCCAGAATACAAGAATCGCATAAGGAAATATTGTTTGTCGAATGGGAGTCTCAATTAATAAAAGCTGAAAGAGCAACGTCCAAATGTAGAGCAACAATGGATAGTCTGATCGAATTGATAAATAACAATTTGCATATGTCCAATTTGATCATTGATCGCTCTCCAAGAAGGCTCCCAAAAGAAAAATCATTGGAAACAGATGTCCTTCAGATGCGATCAACTGCATGATCTCCGAACACTCCAATGCCATCTATACAACTCAGTTATACTCCCAGATGAGTCAACCTCCAGAAATCCAGCCTATACTTGCAATCTATCAAATGCAAACACAGGAAAAGAAGTCGATACAATGAATTCATTTCAACCACCACAACACTGCTATTTTTAGGATAAATCCATGATTTATAAGTTTTTAGTTAAACTAGCGCATAGCAATTTCTACTTATAGTTTGTTTTTATTTTTAGTATTTAAATACCCTTTCATGTATTTAGAAAGGGTCCTCAATTTGTATTAAGACTTGACTTGGGAGTTTCACTACTGTACTTCCAATATTTTTTATCAGAAACTGGACCAAAGTTCTGCATTTTTATTATAGATACTTTTATAAGATTTTCACTATTGCATCTTTTGAAGGTGTTCCCAAATAGGAAGGCAGAATCTAAATGTTGTTTACATCGGAAGAATTCAAATGCATACGGTACTTTTATGTTTGTGCTTGTCTTGTTTCTCTATGTGAATAAACATTTTTCAACATTTGCTCTCTTCTCTCTCTCTCTCTCTCTCTCTCTATATATATTATATAATATTATAATATATTATATTATATATATATGTTATGTATGTATGTATGTATGTATGTATGTATGTATGTATGTTTCCACAACAATTCTTTAGCTTCTCATTTCTGAATGTTTTAGAATTGTTATCATTTGAATATATATATGTCAGTGATATATTATAATCAATGCGATAATGTTATTATTGTTACTTTGCTTAGCTACTTAAACAAAGTAATTATCATATGAATGCATATTTCTATTTTATGAATGATTCATCTTTATGGTTATTTGTTTAATAGAAACAATCAAAATCCGTGTTGTTAAAAGAATACCGGGTTAGATTAGTTATATTTGTATATTTTTTGCATTGTAGAATAGAACACTTATCACTTCCATTATACATTACAAACCAATCACCCATCAACTCATATATCACTGGGAAGTTGGTCCCATTACATCTAGTCAGAGCCACCACACCAAACGGAAAAGGAGATGCACTAAGGTCTGGACCGGGTGGTTTTCCTCGATGTTAATGCAATGATTTTAGAGGCATCAACATTTTTGGTGCTAGAAGGAGGGCATGAACTATGAATGGTGAGAAAATCCAAATCCATAGCCCATTCCAAGAGTAAATCTCCCTCATTATCTTCTCCAACTTCTCCCTACCATTCTAAATCTCCAATTCCAAAACGAGAAGTTGAGAAGACAAAAACCACTGTTGAAGACTTGAACATATCGGTCAAATCCACTCTTGAACCCCCTGAGGTTCAGGTGTTAATTCACAAACTTCAAGGGTTTTCAATATCACAGGAAAAGTCTAAATTATCCCAAGGAAATATGACTTCACAATAGATTCCTTCTCATCCTCTTACAAGATTACAGAGCGAAAAGCTTGGTATTGAAGCAACAGAGTTTCCTCTGCCTAAAAGGAAAAGATTTAGGAAGACACCTGAAGAGTCTAATAGTGAGACTCTTTCATCATCATCATCCATATCATCCAATCCATTGTGAAGTCAACCATCCACTCCCCAACCTCTTATCATTGTCCAATAGGATACAGGTACTCTGACATCCTCTTCCTAACCACTTGCAACTACATCCTCACTTTCTTCTGCTATTAGCACAATGGCACACAATCAACCTCAACCGAGGCCATGGAAAAACTAAGGGGTAGTCGCAATGCCTGCTCCCTTAAGTCAATTGCCATCCCATCCCGAAAAATGGTAGCCAAAGTTTAATCCATATATTGGAATACTGGCAGAAGAACACATAAATAACTTTAAGCTGTTAATAAACTTAAATGGAGTGACAGAAGAAGATGATGTTGTGAGACATTTCCCATATACCTTACAAGGAGTAGCTGGATCATGGCATTTTTCGTTACCAGCAGGATCCATTACTAGTTGGAATGCCTTCCAAGAGTAGTTTTTGACTAAAATTAGAGATGATAGATCCATAGTGACATTAATCAATGATCTCTCCTATCTTAAAATATAATCGAGAGAACCTATTAAAGATTTCAATTCGTGATTTATTAAACTCTTAAATAAAATTCCTGCTACTTCTAAGCCCAGTGAAGAGGTTCAAAGCGAATGGTATATTTCTACCTTACCTTCGAATATAGCAATCTTCGTTGATAGAGCTGCAAAGCCTACTTTAGCAGAGAATATGAAAGAAGCAATCACCGTTGAGAAATGTATAATCGCTTTAGAAAAGAAAACTGCTCTTGAGGAGAGAAAGTCTAAAAAGGTTACTTTTTAAGGATGATTCGAAGAAGAAAGTGACTAAAGATCCATATGATATGGAGGGTTTGCAAAACGTTTTAAAAACTATGTCTAATGAAATGGTAGAAATAAATAAACAGGTAGCTGAAACCTCCACTAAAAAGCCATTTAGGAATATCAAAAGATTTGAATCAAAACCACCTAATGCCATATTGAATGCAGAATCAGACCCAGATAATTATGAGGATGAAGACACAATTTTGTCATTCGAAGAAATAGAAGAAGATGAAGTAGTTGAATGTCATGGTATGTGGGACTTGATTTTGCCCAATTTTGATACTAAAAGTGAACAGGAGGTTCTCCCAGTAAGTACCAGGAGTAAAGTCACTGCAGAGTCTATTCAACCAATTCAGAAGAAGAAAAATGGAATCCCTACTAACAAGGATAAGGTTCCCATAAAGAAATATATTGTGTTGCTTACTCAAAATCAACCATCATCTTCCAATCTACCCTCATCATCCAAGACATTGGTAGTCTCCGACTCTATGGATTACAACATTATAAAACACATGAAGAAGACTAGAGCAAATATTTCTCTGTTTGAGCTTAACAAGCTTAAACATCAACAAAAATTGTTGCTCAAAGAGTTAAATGTAGTACCTTCTTCTCCTCTTCCCAATGTTGTACTCTCCAAGGTGACTAAAGGTACAGGTAAGCCACCATCGGATATAGTAGATGCTACTGATGTTGTGTCAATCAGAGATAGATCTAATTCTCATACTCCTCCTTTTCTCTTGACCTATGAAATCTAAAACATAAATCTACACAATTTATTAATAGATTCAGGGGCTTCATCAAACATAATGCCAGCATTAGTTTGCTCAAAATTGAATGTTGAGCCCCAATAATCTGCAGTACATATTGTTCAGTTGGATCGAATTAAGGTTCAAGTCTTAAGAGAGATTAATTCAGTCACCATTAGGTTATCAGCTGATCCTAGAGTAGTTCAGAGAATTGATATATTGATTGCTGACATCCTTGAGTTTTATGGGCTAATTTTAAGCAGGGATTGGTCTGAGAAACTCCATGGTTATATTTCTACTGATTGGTCTCACATGTGGCTTCCCTGTAAAGGGAAACCAAATCAAATTAATATCGATAAGGAGAAGCACATGACCCATACTGTAATGGAGTTTGAGTAGGAAAATCAACCCATATCTTTCAATAATAACATTCTTGGAAATTACTCAACCAAATCATTCTTTGGTAATTTTAATGCTCAGGCATCACCTTTCTCTATCAATAGTTGCACATCACAAATAGAAATTTTTTCTCATACAGATACATCAATATGTGTTACTATTGCTGAAGAAATTGTAGGTAAAATTGTAGATAAGTCTATACTTTGGTCTTTATATTTCGATGGGTCAAAATCCAATGATGGTGCAGGAGCAGGATGTATTTTAGTTAGTCCTGAGGGGGAAAAAACTATGTTATCATTCAGACTAGAATTTGAATGGACAAATAATACTGCTGAATATGAGGCATTGATTCAAGGAATTTACAAAGCAATAGGCCTGAAGGTTCAATATTTAAAAGTGTTTGGTGATTCTAAGATTGTCATCAAATAGGTAAGCAATACTATTCATTGCCTTTCAGGACAACTCAAGAATTATCAGTCTTTGGTTCAAGACCTCATATCCCATTTTCTAGCATTTAATATTTCTCCCATTCCTAGATCTTAGAATGCAGCAGTTGATTTAATAGCCAATGTTGCTTCTAAGCTCCTTCCATCGGAGGATTACGGCCCTTATAGATTTCAGTCGAATTGATTTTTAGACCATCCGTTCTAGACAATGTCACCAATTGGAGAGTATTTAATCATGATGAAGACATTTTGAATTTCTTAACTTCTGAGGAATCCTATGATGATAAGGTCATTGATGAGAATGACCATGATCTTCAAATAAACCAAAAAACAGAGGAAAACTCCATACCTAAATCTGTGGTCAAACTTGAGGATCTTTATGATATCAAGGATAGGTTTAAACAAGTCACTAATTCAAAAATTCAAAGTTCTACTTTGAGGTTTAAATTAGTTAATCTTGGTACTGAGGCCAAACCACTGAATATCAATCTGGGACTAGGGCTTACTCCAGAAAAAAGATTTGCCTTTATTAGGTTGCTTAATAAATATAGAAATGTTTTTTCTTGGAATTATGACGATTTAAAAACATATGATACTTCTATCATACATCATACAATTCCAATGGTTTATGAGGAGAAACCTGTGCAGCAAAAATTGAGGAAGATACATCCGAATATAGAGAGTCAAATTAAAGAAGAGTTGAATAAACTTTTGAAAGCTAATATTATTTTCCCAGTTAGACATTCGAAATGGGTTTCTAACTTAGTACCTGTTAAAAAGAAAATGGGTGACATTAGGATCTGCGTTGATTTCAGAAATATTAACAAAGCAAGTCAAAAAGATAATTTCTCGCTGCCAACTATGGAACAGACTCTTCATTTAGTTGTTGGTTCTAAATTAATGTCCTTTTTGGATGTTTTTTCTGGATATAACCAAATATTGGTCCACCTAGATGACAGACTAAAGACCACCTTCAGAATAAAATGGGGAACGTATGCCTACCAGAAAATGCCTTTCAATTTGATTAATGCTAGAGCTACCTTCTAGAGAGCAATGGAAATAGCATTCAAGGGTTTGATTAATAAGATAGTTGTTATCTATTTGGATGGCATTACTGTCTTCTCCAAGAAAAGAGAAAATCATTTACATGATTTGAAGAAAATCTTTGAACGCTGTAGGAGGTACGGAATTTCATTAAATCCCAAGAAATCATTCTTTGCTCTTGATAAAGGGAAGCTTTTAGGGTTTATCGTATTTAAAGATTGAATTTATATTGATCCAGAAAGAATCAAGGAGATTTATGATATTCCTCTCCCACACAATAAAAAATCAATGCAATCATTTTTAGGTCAAATAAATTTTGTAAAAAGATTTGTTCCTGATTTTTCCCAAATTGTTTTACCTTTACAGACCATGATTAAGAAAAACTCAGTATTCAAATGGGGGCATAACGAAAAGGAAGATTTTGATTTAATTAAAAAGGTGATCATTAATGCTCCTGCATTAAACACTCCAAATTTTTCTAATCATTTCATTTTGTATACTTTAGCATCCAAAACTTCCTATGCAGCTGTGTTAACACAAATCAATGAACAACAAGTTGAAGCACCTATATCCTGTTTTAGTTTTAATCTACAAGGTGCTAAACTTAATTATTCCAAAGTAGAAAAGCAAGGTTTTGCTGTGTTCAAATCTATTAAACACTTTAGGCCATTCCTCCTAAAGGCTCATACAAAAGTAATAGTCCCATTCTCAGCAGTGAGACAATTACTAGTCCAAAGAGAAGTGGGAGAAAAGAGAGCCAACTGGGTTACAACATTGCAAAAATATGATTTAGATATTAAACCAGCAAAAATTATTAGAGTTCAAGGATTTTGCATATTGTTAGCAGGAGCTTCAAACATTCCAGAACACAAAGGTTCAGACAATGCTCTTCAGATAAATGAGATAAGTATTATAAACTCTAAATCTCAATATGCAGATTTGGTCTTTTATTTAAAAAATGGATATCATCCTCCTAATATTTCTTACAAAAACAAATGTGCCTTGAGATTGAAAGCAAAACACTTCGAAATCATTGATGATGTGTTATTTAGAAGGAATTATGATTCGATTTTGCTAAGATTCCTTGAAAAAACTGAAGCACAAAAGTTGTTGTAGGAATTACATGATGGTCCAACAGGTGGACATTTTCGAGGTGATACAACAACTCACAAGATAATACATGTTGGATATTATTGGCCCACTTTATTTAAAGATACCCATGACTATGTAAGGAAATGCAAAATTTTCCAAACGACCAATGGAAGACAAAGGAAACCAGCCTTTTCTTTGCAACCAGTCAACATTGAACAACCATTTGAACAATGGGGACTGGATATTATAGGAGAGATTGTTCCACATTCTTCCAAGTAGCACAGATATATCCTTACAGCCATGGATTACTTTACAAAGTGGTGGAAGCAATTCCTTTGAAGGTAGATAATCATTGAATTTATCGATCAGTTCATCATTACCAGGTTTGGCGTACCTAATGCTCTAATTTTTGATAATGCATATTATTTTTCTGGAAATACCATACTTGAATTTGCTCTCAAGAGAGGATTTAAATTAAAATATTCTGTAAACTACTATCCTCAGGGTAATGGTTTACAATAATCAACCAACAAAAATCTTATCAAGATTATTAAGAGGATTGTTCATCAGAACCAAAAGAATTGGCACAAGTCTTTAATATTTGCATTATGGGCTGACCACATAACACATAAGGCCTTAATAGGCACTTCTCCATTCAACTTAGTGTATGGGAAAGAAGTTGTCATACCAACAAACTTAGAACTCCCATCTCTAGCCTTAGTGCAGTTTATTGAAGAAAATCCCTCATCTTCTATTCAATTGAGATATGATCAAATCCTTAAATTAGAAGAAGAAAGGGAAAAAGCCAGAATTACACATGCAAAACATCAACAAGTTATTAAATCTTCTTTTGATACAAATTCTACTGGCCCAATTTTTTCACAAATTTGTGATCTTGTTTTGAAATGGGACAAAGCACATGAAGATAAAGGCAAACATGCTAAATTTAAAAAGATGTGGCTTGGACCGTTTCAAATCATAGAGAATATAGGCTCATCAACATTCATATTGCAAGATCTACTAGGAAAGAGAGATTCTCTTCTTGTCAATGGGCTTATCTTGAAAAAATTCTTTACTTAAGGAGGTAACCCCTTCTTACTTGTAAATATTCATTATGCATTTTTGTTTGTTTCAAATTTTGTAGTAAATTAGGTTGTAAATAGTCTTCCATTGACCTTTTACTATTGGAAAGTTATTAAAGGAAGTATTGTAAACACTTACTTTCGATAGATGGAAGCCTTTAAGGAGTAGACCGCAGTTCTAGAAAGTTAGTAAAAAAGAAAACTCTGAGAATTTCTATTAGATTTGGAAAAACCTTCACATGCCTTGAAAATACTGTAAAACATTCAAAAGTTTTAAAGAGCTAAGAAAGGTTATTTGTCAAAAGTAAATACTTTTCCATACTTAGCATATACAACTCTAAAATTGTCATCCATATACTCTTAAGGAGAAGATCATTCACCCCATCCACTAAGTTTATGATTTTTCAGAGTGTAATTGTAAAATATGTTAGAGATGAGAGGTAAGAGGTCTCATCATGAGCTTGCTTACCATGATCATAGGGAACTAATCAAACTGACATTACCAATACTGCTTATCAAAATAGGGTAATGGCTTATAATTATAATACAAGGGGTCTCATCACGAGCCAACTTGTTCAGTTTAATTACAACCAGTGAATGGCATTTTCAATAGCTGGCCACCAAACCAAGACAATTGCTTTTCATCTTTTAAAAGAATTTGAAAGAATAAAAAACACAAAAAAGAAAAAAAATGTGTGAACATATCTATTTGAATTTATCTTTCAAAATTCATACTCTTATATGGATGGATCAATGGATGATTAAATGGTTAAAATTTAACCTCGTTGAGACTATAAACGTCTGCTGGCAATAGAGGCACTACCTATGACAATAGAGTAAACTTAAAATCCAAGTTGGAGAAGCCCCCTACTTATCTATACCAACCAATCAAAAGCCCCAATAAACTTAGAATGTTTTTATTTTTAGGATTGGAAAAGGAATTACAAAAGAACTTTTCATTACATTCAGAGTTAATTTTTTATCTAACTATTCTTAGATTGTTTTCTTTATCTTCAATGGTTTCCAAATTTAGAAAGTTATAGATATTGCATTACTTTCTCAGAGATAACTATTTCTCCCGGTGAATCACCAATTGTTGTGCTATACAACAACCCTCCCCATTTCAAAATTTTTATCCAAAACTTTAACATGAAATGGGGCCCCTTTCTAGTTAAGATCAATAATTCAATGTTAAATCGCAAGCTTGGTTTTAATCACATTACACATGCAAGTCCTTATGAAAAGGTTTGATCTGATGTACAAATCATCCAACACCTTTTTGTAAAACAAATGTAAGATGATATGTCATATCCTTTATTTAAAAGGATAAGTTCTCATTGGCAAACCTCTGATGCGATAATGCTATCGGAGATCGCAAATCGCAAGTTCAACAACGAAGCATCCCAAAGGTCTATGCCAAACCTCCGATGCGATAATAAAATCACAATCGGCCATCGCAGATACCATGAGACACATAACAAAGCCCTTTGGAAATCACCGATGCGATCTTATAAAGGAAAGTGCGCCTTTTGATAAAAGTCTGTTAAACATATATTGGTAGGTTTAAACTTTAAATCAATAATTAAAAAAAAAAAAAACATATGATTTGTTAATTATCCCACCTCCTCACACCTTATCACAATTGAAGCAACCTGTTGTAACAGTTTAAGCTGTACCTCTGAACCTCCTAATCTGCGATATTCGATTTTCACTAATCGCTGATTGGGAAAGCCAAGAGATCTGGTTTAAGAGATTGTTAGTAAAATGTGTGATGCGACATATCATAATTAGATTTAATTATCACGATTGGCAGTTACTGCAGCCATTAATACAATAGTTAAGGTTGAATCCTTCGAGGATTTCATCCATGGTAATATTCCCTTTCATATTACTTAACATGCTTGAATTACCGTTAAGCTTTGTATTATGCATTGGCTTTGGACAAGTCTGTTTCTTTGTTATGTACTTTTGTTTCCTCTACAGAACAACTTTGAGTTGATGAATCTAGCTAAAATGACAAAGAAAGTAAAACTAGGAAAGGCCCCTGCCGTAGCTAAAGAAGAACCAGTGAAGAGAGTCCTGATATCGGATACTACCTACCTCGGTCTAGGCCAAGCTTCATGGGAAAGTATCTACAATTTGCTAAGAGATGAGGATCCTAAAGAAATTGAGGTGGAAGCAACAATAGATGGTACAGATAAGTCAGAAAATACTCTTAAAGATTTGGTCTGCTCCTATCTTCATAGAATAACAGCTCATGCCAAAGTTTTACCCTATAATGACGTGGTTAGGTGGGTTATTGAGAGCATCAATATCATAGATAGAACTTTCTTTACAATTGATGGAATAATGTTTGGGTCATTCAGAGCAGAAGATATCCAAGCAACGTACCATTTGCCTAAACTAGAGAAGAGATATAACAAAGCATTCTTGGAGGCTTTCACCAAAGAGAACGCCATCGAATCAGATCCTATCAGGCAATGGAGGCATTTTCTGACCAAACACAAGCATGAATCATTAGGTATGTACTTTGTAGATTTGTTGGCCACTCCTTATTGTTATGCTGGTGCAATGATGTGCAGACTCTTTAGAGTCCATGATTCTGCTAAATTTTCTATAGAGATGGTACCATTAATGGAGGCTACAATTAATGGCTTTATCATGGATTGGGCGACCATTTGTCTCATAAAATGGCCAACCAGATACTTGACTGTAGAAAAAATAGGTTTGTGACTATCTGGGTGATACCCTCGTTTTACATGAGTTCTTATATTATGGACACTATCTGTTTCAATTTTGAATATCCCATTCTAAGATGGAAATGGACTCCACAAAACCCAAACCCCGTTCACCTCTATCATAAGGAACTGCGGAAAGCCCATTACAAAAATCATTTGTATAGAATTTGTCAAGGTTTCATCCTCCCCATGTATTATGCCATATTCAATAAAGCTGCTCCTATATTGTCCGAGGAAGCCTCTGTTGACCTAACTGCGATTGGTAGTTGGTTTGGTGAAGAAAATTTCACCTACATTAGGCTTTTCGGAAGCACTGCTGACCCTCATGTTCTCCCTTTATACATACTGGATAAACTACTTGCTAGAGAATTGGCATACTATATAACAATAGAAGGGACATCAAAGAACTTAAAGGAATCTAAAAAGAACATGTGGCCTTCATTTCCCCTCTGATGTGTTGCTTTCACTCTGCATCATTTCAAACATGCAAAGAAAGAAGCTGAGAAAATAAAAATGCTAAAGTTAGCAATCATCCTGAGAAGGCAGTACAACCCCAAATTGGTTGCCTACAATGTCACTTCTTAAGCTAAAATCACCAAGTTTGATCATAAGGATATTTATGATGATTTATTTGCTTCAGCCAAGGCATTTTCTTAGGTGAAACAATTGCCTAAAATCAAATTAGGAGTAGAGAGATTAGAGGAATTTTATAAGTTCAGAACACAGAGATTGGAAACGCTACCTTTGGACTTGTTAAATACTACCTTTTGAAGTTTAACCACAAGGCCAGGTTGAAGAGAAAACTAGTGAAAAAACTCCTGAGAAACAAAGGACCCCAGAAAGGGAGCAGACACATGAAGGAACTAGTGAGCTCCTTGATACAAATATTCATATTAATCCTAAGTTAATCAAGTAATGGGAGTAGTTTGAGTCAATCATTAATAACCAAAATAAATCCCAAGAGCTCACTATGCCAGAAATGCCTACAGTACAAAAGCCAAAGGTTATCACAGTTCCGATTGAAGGAAAAAGCAGCCTACCTAGAATTCAACAAGACATAGAGATTATTCCCGAGAATCCCACTAAGGAGATTGTACTGCAAACTAAAGAAATACCACCACTTGATGTCTTCTACAGTCTAAAGCACAAGGTTGTAGTTAAAAGACAAAGGAAGAGGAGGAAAATTGATCAAAGTCCTCTTTTAACTCCTCAAGCAGAGATGATGAACGTGGTATGGAGATCAGAAGTCGATCCCTCTGAGTATTTGACAAAGCTATCTCAGTTCGCATGAGCCTACACAATGACAACAGTGGATAAAGCTACCTAAGTTAGCCATCTGATGAGGGAAAAGGATCAGATGATTACCCAACTTGAAGTACAATCGACAAAGCAACAATAGAAGATAAAACAACTTGAACAGAAGTTAATATAATAGAGGCAACTAAATGAACAAATAAAAGAGCATTTGAAGCTGGAAAAGCAAAGGATTGATGAACAGACTCTTCAAAAACAAAAAGAGTTGTCTCAAGAGTTGAGCAAACTTCAGATATTAAGAGAGCAAGAAAAGAAGGCAAAGGAGGAACAAATCGTAAAAAATGAAAGAACAAATAGAAAGGTATAAAGGTTATCCACAAGTGAGCAAATTGAGAACAGAAGCTTTGGAAATAACCAAAGCCTTGTCCCAACAGTTGGATATTCTTTGCCACAATATATCATTAGCCAACCCCTTATGCGATACCTCTACATCAATGATTGAAAAGGAAGTAGACGCTAGACTTGAATTAGACAAGACAGATGAAAAGTTAAATAAGTTTCTGTCCTGGCAAGATTCCAAAGAAGGAATGGCTGCTAATCTGCCCAGAATACAAGAATCGCATAAGGAAATATTGTTTTCCGAATGGGAATCTCAATTAATAAAAGTTGAAAGAGCAACATCCAGATGCAGAGCAACAATGAATAGTCTGATCGAATTGATATATAACAGTTTGCATATGTCCAATTTGATCACTGATTGCTCTCTAGGAAGGCTCCCTAAAGAAAAATCATTGGAACAATAATGGAAATAGGAGCTGGCACATAGGGAGAAGTTGATTGGAGGAATCCAGAGCTTGACAGGGGAAACATTCTAGTTTTTATTTGTTAAGCCACATAGCCAGCAAATGGCCATGAAATGTCTTTTAGATGCGATCAACTGCATGATCTCCGAACTCTCCAATGCCACCTATACATCTCATCTATTCTCCCGGATGAGTTAGCCTCCAGAAATCCAGCCTATGCTCGTAATATGTCAACTGCAAACAAAAGAAAAGAAGTCAATACAATGAATTCATTTCAACTGCCACAACACTGGTATTTTCAGGATAAATCCCAGATCTATATATTTTTAGTTAAACTAGCGCAGAGCGATTTTTACTAATAGTTTGTTGTTATTTTTAGTATTTAAATACCCTTTCATGTATTTAGAAAGGATACTGAATTTGTATTAAGACTTGACTTGGGAGTCGCATTATTGTACTTCCAATATTTTTTATCAGAAACTGGATCAAAGTTTTGCATTTTTATTAAAGAGGCTTTTATAAGATTTGCACTATTGCATTTTTTAAAGGTGTTCCCAGATAGGAAGGCAGAATTTGAATATTGTTTACATCGGGAGAATTCAAATGCATACAGTACTTTTATCTTGGTGCTTGTATTGTTTCTCTATGTGAATTAACATTTTTCAACATCCATCTATCTATCTATCTATATATATATATATATATCCACAATATATTATATAGCTTATATTTCTGAATGTTTTTATAATTTATATATATATATCTATATATATACATATAATATTTAGCTAGTCATATATTGAATATTTTAGATTGTATCTATATATATATATATAATCTGTATATGTCAGTGATATATTATGACCAATACGATAATGTTATTATTATTACTTTGTTTAAGTACTTAAACAAAGTTAATTATCATATGAATGCATATTTCTATTTTATGAATGATTCATTTTTATGGTTCTTTGTTTAATAGAAACAATCAAAAGTCATGTTGTTAAAAGAATACTCAGGTTAGATTAGTTATCTTTGTATATTTTTTGCATTGTAAAATAGAACACTTATCACTTCCATTATACATTACAAACGAATCACCCATCAACTTATATATCACTGGGAAACTGGTCCCATTACAGCCAATCAAAGCCAGCACACCAAACGGAAAAAGGAACTGCACTAAGGTCCGGACCAGGTGGTTTTCCCCGATGTTGATGCAGCGATTTTAGAGGCATCAATAGGATCATAACAAGAGACAACAATACACGTAGTTTAAAAGCCACTATAGGACTTGTAGGCCCAAAGTAAATTACAATAGACCAAGATTTATAAGTTGATAGCATTTTTACAACAATTTCATTTAGTGGCAAAGTACAGAAGGGTAGAAAAAGCATTTTTTTGGCATGATTTCAAGGCCACTACATGAAATATCACATCTTTGGGAACTCTTATGCACATCGGGTCTTTTAACGATGATGCATAGAGACATGCACACATAGAGGATAATGACTTCAAGGAGGTGTTTTAGCAACTACAGAGCTAGAATCATGTGCACGATGGTGACATAAAAACTAACTACCATATCTAGAATTGGTTACTGTTCAAGTTAGATAAGTTATGTGTTTGTAAAGGTGAGTGACAACAATTGATCAAAGAGGTTCACACCTCCAAGGTTGCGAGTAATTTTGGTGTAGTGAATATGGTGACCAATTTGTAGAGGTATGTGTATTGGCCCAAGATGTAAGAAGACATAGTTAGGTTGATAAGAGGACGTAATATTTGTTTTATTAGTAAGCCTAGTAACAAGAAATAGGGTTTATATCATCCCTATCTTGTATCCACTCATCCTTGGAAAGTAATTTCTATGGAATATGTGGGAGGTTTACCAATAACTAGGAAGGGACATAACTACTTACATTGTAGTAGACATGTTCAATAAGATATCTATCCAAATTCCCTATAATAGCACTAATAGGAAATAAGAAACAAACCTGTTGTTTGGACATGTCTGAATGCACTTTGGGATAAAAAGGAGCATCGATTCAAGTAAGGGCGCCCGATTTCTTAGTGCTTTTTGGACTACGTTGTGGGAGAATATGAACACAAAGTTGAAGAGTTATACAACATTTCATCCATAGACAAATGGATAAACATATGTAGACGGTAGGAATTTGGCACAACTTTTGAGGGACTGTTTCTCATGTCATATCTTGTGTTATTATGGTTGTGAATGATTGTATTTATGCATGTTCTCTATTTTTCGTATTTCATAGATTGCATGCATAAACATAACACAATAATTAACAAATCCATAAATTAAAGGGTAAAATTACCCTTACAATGTAGATTTCATATTTTCATTATATCTTTGTAGATTTATTATGATGAACTATTCATTGGAATATCTACAACATACATTTAACAGATTATGTCACTACTTTTTTCACATACATCATTATTTTTGACATTGTCTTATTTTGTTACATCTAGATTTAAAACTTGTTATGATTTTATTTTGAAAAGTTTATTCATATAGAAACAATCCAATATTTATGGTTTATATTTTTAGCAATCATAAATTTCAAGTTGATATTATGATATAATCTCATCAAGGGATAAAGTAAAATTTGGTAAAAATACTTAAGCACATCTCATCTTTTATTTATTCATACATTGATTTTTTATTTTATTTTCGCTAGCATTATTGTGAATTGCAAGATGATATTGTGATTATACCCAATCTGGGCTATACCAACCCTTAACATGGATGGATTTATTTTTCATCTACTCCTGACTATTGTTAGATTTGAACCTTCACCACCTTAAAGAACAAAATCCAATCACACTAATGAAACTTTACATACAGTTCATTTACTAAAATTGAGAAAGATAATTTTAGGCATACCAAATGAGAGGAATACTTCTCCCTTTATTAAAATCACCTATTTAATTCATGGATGATATAGTATTTTATTTTTATTTACCTTATCTTATATATATATATATATATATATTTATATGAACTTGTTTCATTATGAAATCATGTAAATGAATATTCAATTTAGTCATTAATTAAATCAGATTTCCTCCTTTATATTCATTTAAATGGAAATAAAAGTACAATGACTTATTTGTTACAATACTTCACTTGATTTACAAAGATATCTACCAAAGATCATTAAATGTGCTGACATCAAAGAAGGACAAATCCTAATAAACCCCCACTCAAATACAACACTAAGACAAGTTCACACACCTATGATATAATTGCACTAAGAGGCTTATTCTACAACCCAGTATGAGGGTCATGTGTGATTTTATCCATGCTCAATGTGGAATTGACATATGTCCTATAAAAGAAAAAAAATAAAAAATATAAATATTTACTAAATATAAATTAATGTCAGCATAAACATAAATGAAAATAACCATATAATTAAAAAACTAGAAATCAATTAATACAACAATTATAACATAAAATATTGATTGTTTACTGTGTTCGTTCAATTAGCTAGGTTTGTACTTGATTTTTCTATACTCCTTTATGCTAGATTTCCTTTTGTTTTTTAGGTTTGGTAAAAAGTATAAGATGTTCGAATACACAATATTATATTAAACATGAACTATAACTATTAATGCAAACTCTACTATTATGAGGGATTCTCTATAAAGAGTCATATCCCACCAGTTTTGGTTTACATTATATATTTACATAAGAACATAATAATGTATATACAATTACATACGAATGCTGGAATATATACATTTTGGTATATACAAAAATATACATTAAAAACATATATGATTATGTAAACATACATACACACATAAAACTATATATACTTGTATATATTCAATTAAAATGCATTCATTTAATAAACTCAGTCCACCCACAAAACTGTGAAAAGTTTCTTAGAGGGATTTATGCACAAACAAGCCATAACTAAATAAATTATATATGAATGTAATAATGTAATATGTTTAACTACATGTAAAGAATTGCAAAGGAATTTCTACGAGTAAGGTGGCATGTATAGAATTTTCTAATAGTTTTTTTCCAATGAATCTTGTGAGAAAATACATGAATTACAATCTCATTCTTCCATGACACAAGCCTCAATGGTATTAGAAGTATGCAAAACTAAATTAAATGAACATCCAAAATATTAAACCGGATTAGATAATTATCCCACCAGTTTTGATCGTAAATAAGAATAATATTTGTTTCGATTGTAATTTGCCACTTATCTCACTAGTTTTGTTTTTTTATAAAATTGTGGATTAAAATTGTGTTTATCCCTCTGTGGATTGGAACTAATAAATGATCTTGAATTTCAAAACTATAACTATGGATGGGTACAATTCAAGACAATTTATCAAGCTTTAAAGTAATACAACTTTATAAACAATCAAATGTTATTGTAGATTAAAATGATATGGTGTAATGATATAATAATTATTTCCTTGATATAGGTATATAAACTAATATCTATACTTACATGTTAGCAATGTTTGTCATGCACCACATCAACACAAAATCTCCTACATTATTATTTTGAATAAGGGTGAGATTTGCAACCATGAATGATATGTTGGAGTACATTTATGCTTCTAAGATTGAATAAGGCATACTTCAAATTAAGTTTTTTATATACATTTTTTACTTTATATTTTTATTTACATAATATTTCAATGCCATTTACGTATATAAAATTCTTAGTTAATTTATATATTTATTTAGTGCTTTGGATTTAAATTGCTTTTATTTTGAGGTGAATTTCATTTTTTTTTTAAGGTTTTCTAGAATATATAAGATGTTTGAATCTATAATATTATAGTAAAATTAAACTATAATTGTTAATGTAAATTTTACCAGGTGAAGACTTCTCTATTGTAGCATCGAGAGACATATCTCACACGTTTTGATTGAAATTATGTATTTAAATAAAAATATAATTTAACGTATATACAATCATATAAAAATGCAAGAATACACAATTTAGTATAAATAAAGGTATGCATAATTAAAGTAAGATCATATATAATTATGTAAACTCACATATATGTTATTCATATAAATAAAAAATCATCATATAAAACTATGTCTCTCTATATGTGCATTCAATTAAAATACATTTATTTATAAACTTAGTCCCCCATACAAGAAATATATAAGGTTGCTTAGAGCAATTTCTGCAAAAAATAACTATAACTAAATAAGTTATATATGAATGTAATAATGTAATATGTATGAATGCAAGAAAATAATTGCAAAGATATTTCTACAAATAAATAATTGCACAATGATTTTTACCAACTAATCTTCTGAGAAAACCTATGAGTGGAAATCTCTTTATTTCATGGCACAACCCTCGACGTTCCTATAAGTGTGCAAAATTGAATTAGCTGAACACCCAAAATTAGTTAGATATTCATTTCACTAATTTTTACTGTCAATAATAATAATAATGTTTTGATTGTAAATTGTAATAATAATAGTGTTTTGATTGTAAATTGTAAGTTATCCTTCTAGTTTTGATTTTTTAGAAAATTGTGGATTAAATTTGTACTTTATCCCTTAGAAGATTGCAAAATTATAACAATTTATAACTCTGAATGAGTAGAATGAAAGACCTTTTCTCATGCTTGAAATCGATACAAATTTATAAAAAAATATTGTAGATTAAAATGATATGATGTAGTGACATAATAATTATTTCCTTGATATACATATATAAGCTAATATCTCTACTCACACAGTAGCAATGGTTATCATCAACCACATCAATACAAATCTTCCTACATTATTATTTTGAATAATAGCAGGTGATTAGAGAATAATGGAATGAAAGAAATTTGCAATTATGAAAATATGTTGGAGTACACTTATGTTTCAATGCATTGAAGTAGACATAGTTCAAATTAGGTTATATATATATATATATATATATATATATATATATATATAATATATATATATATATATATATATATATATATATATATTCAATGATATTTATGTATATAAAATTTTAGTTAATATATATATTTATTTAGTAATTTGGACTTTAAATGGCCTTTATTTTCAAGTGAGTTTAGTTTTTTTAGGGTTGCTAGAATATATAATATGCTTGAATCTACAATATTATATTAAACTTCAATTATAATTACTAATGCAAATTATATAGTTTGAAATCTTCTCTACTAAAGAACCAAGAGAAATATCCCACCGATTTTGATTGAAATCATGTATTTACATAAGAATACAAGAATATATACATTTTCAAATATATAAAAACATACATTCTTTTATGTGTGGTTCACATATATTGGATATCAGAGGCCGCTACATCCATGGAAAATGTCTAAGAAGATCCAGTTGGGATCACTTCCCTCCATTTCTTTAGAAAATCCTAACCCCAAAAGTGTCGAGGATAATTGACCCTGTGACCTTCCATTAACAAGGTTCTTTAACAACGAGACCTCAACCAATTGAACTAACCCTTTAAGATATATAAAAACATATATAAATAAAGTAAGAACATACATAATTATGTAAATGTGCATAAATATTTTTCATAAATACAAAAAAATCGTCCAAAACTACATATCTTTGTATATATACAATTCAAATACATTTATTTAACAAACTCAATCCACCCAAAATAACTATAGAAGGTTGGGTTGATGGATTTCTACTAAAAAAACCACAACTAAATCAATTATGTAATATGTATAGAAACATGTATATAATTGCAAAGGGATTTCTACAAATAAGGTTGCATATAAAGTGTTGTCCATTGATTTTTTCAGTAAATATTTGGGGGAAACCTATGAGTGCCAATACATTTAATTCTTCGCACAAACCTCAATGTTCTTGCTGGAATTATGGCTAGTTTGTTGGCCTTGATGTCAACCTAGATCTTGATCTTATCACACTCTTGTTGATTAGCAACAAAAAATCAAGACTATACAGAGATTGGCTTGAACATGTGCATGATGCTTCGATGTTTGTAGAGGAGTTACAAGAGGATGTAGAGATGCCTGGTAAGGTCATGTATTATGATGATGATGTGTTGCTATGGTGCGTCTGATTTTTGCAAAGGATCTATAGGTGTTGGAGAAGCATTGAAGACAAATGGAAAGGTTATAGGTACAGAGGAGGTGGTTTTCCCTCAGTTAAAGCATCTCCTTTGGGAGGAAGTCATTCACAAAGCGAGCTTACTATATCTTTATTGGGTTTCCCATATTGTGCATATGAAGATCTTCTCTAGGAGCCAAGATTATTCCCCCAAAGTTTCCTGTAGGTGAAAAAAATTAAAATACCGAGGGCCAAACCATTGAATTGCCAAGGTAACGATGTAATCAAAGGGGTTTAAGGTCTATTTGAACTAGTCAACAAAATACATCAACAAAAATATTGTTTTTCCTATGGTAATATACGGGAAAAAGGCTTATATACTCACAAGAAGTTTCATCATGGATTGTGTGTTTGAGGAAGTCTAATTGGTACAACTCTAAATCGAATATTTTTGTATTTGTTTTCATATCTTGTTCTAGCAGTTAGGTGTTCATCTAGTTGAAGCTTGATGAGATGATTTTCAGTGATAGTGTGAATTAACCCATGGAAAGAGTGTAGATCTGAAGAAGAGGTGCACATTTTTTTTTGCATTATCTCTATAATAAATATCTGTGTCTATTTACTATAAGACAAAGGGGATGAGGTTATGTTATTTATGTAGCATTGTTTTATGTAGATCTATCATACCTGTGTGAGCTATGATAAGAATAAATAGAGAAATGGAATTATACACACACTTAGCTTGTTATTTATTATAGAGATCAACCTTCTATTTTGTTTTGGTGTAGCAATAAGGGATCTCCTTTTGGATTAGAGATTGATTAGCTGATGTGAATGGACAAAGTATTCATATTACTATGTTAGGCCCCTATAATACTAGTGTAACCCCTTTATTATATTGTTGTGCCCATGTAGTCCCCATATTGTTATTATTGTGCCCCATAGAAGCCCACTATTATTATTTCTCCTAGCCTTCCACAACCTACAAGGCTGACACCACAACAATCAGAAGAAAAAGGAGAAAATGACCTTTGTTACAGTTGTGATAGAAAATACACTAAAGGTCATAAGTGTGTTGAGAAGAAATTATTTTACATTGATTGTGAAGAGGAGGAAGAAAAGGTTCAAGAAACATCAAAAGAAGAGGATATACACCAAGAACCAACCCCAGAGAAAGAAGAAATAAATTTGATCATATCCTGTAGTGCATTGGCATGAATTACCACTCCTCAAACTCTCAAGTTAGAAGGACATATCAAGAGAAAAAGGATAACCTCACTTTCACATAGAATCAAATGAAACAACAGGAAAATCAACATCGTAACAAAAGAAATTTTGATATAAGCAACTGGGTATTTTCACGAATACAACCATACAAACAAATGTCCCTCAAGCAATCTAAGAAGGATAATAAATTATCACCAAAGTATTATGGTCCTTACAAGGTGCTCAAAAAGATTGGTACTATGGAATACAAATTGGAGCTTCCTGCATCTTCCTGAGTGCCCCCAGTTTTCCATTTTTCATGCTTAAAGAAGGTTATAGGTGACAAGATCCCAGTTCAAACAATATTTTCAAAACTTGACAAGGAAGGAAAAATCATATTGGAACCTGAAGCAAACACGAAAACAAGAACCTGACAACTACGAAATCGATCAATTTCAAAGTATCTCATCAAGTGGAAAAAGTTAACCACTAAAGATTCCACATGGGAGGACAAGAATTTTATACAGAAGCATCCATAACTACTCAAGCATTAACGACAACATTTTTTCACGGAGAGGGGTATGTCAGGTCCCTATACTACTAGTGTAACCCCCTTATTATACTGTTGTGCCCTTGTAGTCCCCATATTGTTATTATTGTGCCCCATAGAAGCCCACTATTATTATTATTGTGCCCTTACATTATTATTGTTATGTCGACTCTGATTATATTATGACCCCTTAGAATCCTATATATAGAAAGGAGGTCTTGTCATTTGTATCATCCAAGAATTGTTCATTTGTGTAATGTAAAGGAGGTTTCCCCCTCGAAGAGGCTTATTTTTAAGTCGTTGATCTAACTTTTCTATAATTTTGTGAGCTGGTTTCATAACATAGTAATAGTATGTGTTTGTAGATGTGTTTATGTACTAGTGTTAAGGGTGTTGGCATGAAAAATACCTACACATCTATAGCAGAGATAATCGTACCATAAGTATAGCATTATCTTTGCCTAATAGTGGTTTTATTGCAGGGGAATTTTTCTAATGGTTTATGTGTTTTTAGCAAAGATTTTTAATGTGGAGTATGCATGGATCAAGAATCAATTACAAAAGAGCATAAGTTATTACTTTTTTTACTTCTCCAATATGTTTTCATGAGCTTTATTTATTATGGATGAGCAAGGGCCCTTATCAAAAATGTTTGATGCCTCTAGATGCCCTGCATATGTTGCTTTGTGCAGAGGTCAATGAATTAAAATACTTGTTTCTATTAAAGTTGGATATGTTGTGTAGTTATTAGAATATGAGGTTGTTGTCAGAATATATGCCACCCATAATGTGTAATCTTGTTATTTGAGTGGATTTAATGATTAAAGTTGAGAATGAGAAAAAGCCATGTATTGAGCTAGGGTTCCCATTATAATGAATAGTGTGTTGCTAATTTCATTAATATATGATCCGGATCTTGTGGGGAGGCCCCCAAGATCTAAAATATTGAAATGGATCTTGGGGTGAGAGGCCCCCAAGATCTAAAAACCATTGATCCAGATCTTGGGGGCAGGCCCCCAAGATCTAAAAATTTGCAATGTGAGAAAGGAAAGGAGAGAATACAAAATAACAAAACCACAAAGATTTTTTTTATTAAAATGAAGAATAACTGTAAAAGCTACATTATGGTGGAAAATCTGTCCTTTTACAAAATGCGACTTGTTACAAATAGCCTTTTTCGGTTATAATACCATGGGTAAATTCCATGGGTGAATGAATACCATGGGTGGATCTCACAATAACATGAGCAAATACCATGGGTGAATGAATACCATGGGTGGATATCACAATACCATGGGAAAATACCATGGGTGAATGAATACCATGGGTGGATGCTAGGGGTGATTTTAGGGGCGAATGTTCGCCCTTTGGCGAAATTAAGGGGTTTTAAATTTTTAGTGGGCGAATATTTTGTATCATAGTACATTTTTACAAATCACCTCAAATAGCCCACCTTATTTTAAGGGAGAGGGTAAAAAAGGTAAATTTAGCCCTTGAAATTAGGAGTTACAACCTTCCATTCGCCCATTTTCAAGAATAGGTTTTATTTAAGTGAATCCATTCGCCCATTTTCAAGAATAGGTTTTATTTAAGTGAATCCTATTGGCCAAATACCATATTTATAAAAGAGGTATGGTGAATTAATAAAAATAT
>APFE031757654.1:44664-93806 GCA_000404065.3 Pinus taeda
ATGCTTTCTGTGAATGGCACGGGTGAATTTTATCTTACACCCACTAGATTATCGATATGTAATTTCGGTAATTTTGATGTTAAAAGATATTTTAAAGAAATGCAATGATTTCATTTGTGTATTCAATAAACACAAGATTTTATAATTGAGTAAAATATTCGCCATGCCCGATGAGAGATTCGCCAAAAAATTATATTTACATATCATATTATTGATAAAATCGCCTTCCATTTTCCTATATACCATGGAGATTCGCCCATTTATTATACATGTAAATTTAGGGGGGGTTCTTAAAATTTTCCCTGGTGGATGCCACTTACAATACCATGGGTGGATAAATACAATGGGTGGATGCCACTTACAATACCATGGGTGGATGAATACCATGGGTTGATGCCATTTTATATTCAAATCATTCCTCCCTCCTTAAGAAGAAATGGTCCCCATTACGTGAAGTTCCCTCCTGCGAAACCTTTGTTGAATATGAAGATTCGTTGAAGAGAGGGGTTTTATGTGGTTAACCCATAACCATGATGAAGGAAGATCTGAGGATAGAGATACCCTGTAATGCTTGTGACCAACTGCGACACTGATAGTGTGCAACCTAGCAAATGGACTTCGATGAAGTGTGGGTTTGTGGATGACCCATAATCACAATGAACAGAGATCCAAGGATAGAGATACCCTGTAATGCTTGTGACTAGCTGTGATACTGATAACGTGCAGCCTAGAAAATGGTCTTCGATGAAGTGTGGGTTTGTGGATGACCCATAACCATGAAAAACGAAGATCCAAGGATAGGGATACATTGTAATGCTTATGACCAATTGTGATACTAACAGTGTGCAGCCTAGCAAATGGACTTCAATGACAAGGATTTTGTGTGGTTGACCCATAACGGTGATGTTGATTGTTGATGAAGTAGCAGGTGCCTACATAACCAGGGGTGGGAGGGCACGTCTCCAAAGAACCCAAGCTGGATGCTGCTATACTGAAACTGATGAATGTGAAGTAGGTGCCTACTAAAGTGAGGTGGGAGGGCACGTCTCCAAAGGGAACCTACTTAGAATGTTGCTCCAGATTTAAAATGCACATAACTTGGTCAATATAACCTAGAATATTTATTATAACTTGTTTTTGGAAATAGAATGACCATTTTGCATATTTCCAAGTGTTGGAAATCCTTATCTGGACACTCTAGAATCTTATATTTGCGCTGCAATTGTTCCGGCATCACAATAGTTATGAAAAATGGTTGATTTTAAATCAATGATATCTCCCACATCCGAACTCCAATTCGACCCATTTTTTTCTAAATTGGATGATTTTTCAAGAGAAGCTTAGATATGCAATCATTGTTTTGAAATTCTACATAGAAACTGCAAAAATTGATAGGAGAGTCACTGCCCACCAGTTGTCGTTAGAAGTAATTCTACAACATAGCTGATTTTAAATTAGCAATATCTCCTTGATACAAACTCCGATTCAGCTGATTTATTTTTTGAATTTTGGTACTTTCATAAGGAATCCAGATCTGTTATTTTTTTCGTAAATTTTTCAACAAATGTTTTAGATCTAATATGCAAACTTGCCACCCAAAACAATTCCTACGAAAAAATCAAAAAAGAAAAAATATTCCTATTTGGCTCAAGAAAGTGGTCTATGGAGGTCACAGCACGTGCCTGAAGTTTGTTGAATATTGCTACAAAAATTGGAAACTGAAATATCCATTATACCTTCATTCTTATGGATTCGTAACCTGAATCTGATTACCACTAATCCGGATCTTGGGGGGAGGCCCCCAAGATCTGAAAGATTGAAATGGATCTTGGGGTGAAAGGCCCTAAGATCTAAAAACCACTGATCCAGATCTTGGGGGTAGGCCCCCAGGATCTGAAAATTTTCAATGCGAGAAAAGGACAGGAGAAAACACACAATAACAAAACCACAAAGAAACTTTTTATTAAAATAGAGAATAACTGTAAAAGCTACATTATGGTGGACAATATGTCCTTTTACAAAATGCGACTTATTACTTATAGCCTTTTTTGGTTACAATACCACGACTAAATTCCATGGGTGAATGAATACCATGTGTGGATGTCACAATACCATGGGAAAATACCATGGGTGAATGAATACCATGGGTGGATGCCACTTACAATACCATGGGTAAATTCCATGGGTGAATGAATACCATGGGTTGATGCCGTTTTCTATTCGGATCAATATATGTTGTTGATTGTAACTTGATGATATGTATGATAATGTGTTAATGGATTGTTGAGTGTATTATTGTGTCAGATTTGTTTGTTGTGATTGTGAGGAAAGATTAACTGAGTTGCGAGGGTTTGAGAAAAATTGTGTGTACTGAGTCTCGCTTCATGATGATGTTGGTGTCATTGAATTAGGGTTTGATGTTGATTGTATGGGTATATATTGATAGATATTTTTTATTGGAGCATATATGGACAAAGGAATAATGAATAATAGTGAGTTTTGTAGGGACATAACACTAGTATTGATTTTAGAGGCCACTAGCTTACGACCACTCATGTACTAGGGTTCTATCATTATATGGATACTAAGGTTGTATGATTAGTATTGAGATGACGTTGAGAGAGGATTTGTCATAATTGTTGTTGGTTATTAATGTTGATGTATTTCTAGGACTATATTGATGCTTGCTAGGGTTAAGGAAGTTCATGAAGCAAATAATGCATTTGTCCTAAATTAGAGTTGTGTAACTACTATGTCTTAATTGTAACTCTGTTGAGAGAGGTTCACAATTTTTCCTTGGTTAAAGTGATGATGTATTGCTTCTATGGCTTGGCAGTCTGCAAGTTGTGTATTGTTGCTACTTATTTCATATTCCATAGTTAGAATCTAATGTGCTCATACCATGCTTACCATGATCAAAGATAGAATTTGGATTGAGAGTTAATTTTTGTCTCAAAGTTTTATATGGTTGTATCATAGATGCTTGTGCCTATAAGTTTGATGTTTGAGTTGAGTCGAAGAATTTTCTCAAAGATTTGTCACCTGAGTATCAATCAATGGAATGAGAGTGCTCAAATATTGTTGAGAGAATGTATGGCTAAATGAATTAATGTTTTTGTGTCTTACTTGATGGTCTATGTATTGTTACCTTTGTATTCATCTTGATAAGCATTGAATGGGTATGTTTCCAGATAATGTCAACTGAAGTTGTGCATGGTTGAGAGAGGTTGTGATGATTGACTAGGGCTGAATGAATTAATGTTTTTGTGTCTTACTTGATGGTCTACGTATTGTTACCTTTGTATTCATCTTGATAAGCATTGAATGGGTATGTTTCCAGATAATGTCAAGTGAAGTTGTGTACGGTTGAGAGAGGTGATAATTGATCCTAACTATTGATTGTCTTGACTATTATCTGAGCAATGTTGAGATTAGGTTTGTGATGATGTTGTTGATTTATGGGTAGAGAATTTCATGCTACTAAGTTTTATGATATTTTCCTACTAATGAGAGAAAGAATTTGTTATTGGATACAATGAATGGTTTAATATCAGATTGATTGTTTATGTATGTAGCTATGTTTCCCCATTACTTGATTTGGTTATTATAGAGACAACTTGTTATCTGTTGTGAAGATTATATTGTATGGTTATATTTATATTCAATGATTAATCATAAAGTTTATGTGGGTCTAGTTTAAAAATTAGATGAAATATGGCAAATATTTTGGATCCAATGTTAAATATGAATCCAATGTGAAATATTTTGAAATGTGGTCCACAAAGTGTCTAAGATTTGGAGCCTTTAGTAAGGGAGTAGTATCTTCCATCCAGTGATAACTAGAGAAATGATAAGAGGTGGTAGCCTCCAATAGGTAGAAGCCTATGGACTAGTAAAATTTTGGGCTAGTGCAAGAAGCAAAACAATATTTCATGAATATTAATAAAATAAGACGAAGGCAACAACAATGGTGGTTTTTCCCATTTGTGTTTTACACCTAAGATGTGGTGTCTCTATGTGATAATGATGATGGTGATTTTTTGATGTGTTGTGCTCTTATGTTTCACTTTCATTTATGATTATGGTTTACATGTGTTACCTACTTATACATTGATTTGTTGTGATAATGTATTGGTAGTTAGAAGATGATTCATTTAACAGTGTAAAGAAGAACAAAAACTAGGTAAAAGGTGAATTATCATGAAATAATGATTCACCCCCACCTCTCAATATTTCTAACAATAGGTATCATAGCAGGTCCTTCAAGAATTAATTTCATAGTTGGAAATAGATTTAAGGGATTATGCAAGGAAGCAAAAAAAGAATATGTCTCATAGGAAGAATTCTATTTAGGAGATTCGCGATAGTGCAAGTGAGGTATCACATGTAATGGAACTATCAACGATTATCGATCAAGGAAAATCAATAGTGGAAAAATTCATGTCTCGAACTATGGATAATCAAGATATTCTTTTTCTCAATGATGAAAACTATTAGGCGTGGAAAGTCATGATGAACTCTAGATTAATATCACTTGGATCTGATATTTGGAGATTAGTATGTAATGGATATACTAAAACTCCTCCATCAAGCCAAGAATTTCAGATGAACCATCAAGTAATAAATGTAATCTATTGTGGCATACAT
The DNA here is from genome assembly GCA_000404065.3 of Pinus taeda. Lineage (NCBI taxonomy): Eukaryota > Viridiplantae > Streptophyta > Pinopsida > Pinales > Pinaceae > Pinus > Pinus taeda. The sequence continues at coordinate 49,312 of APFE031757654.1, forward strand.
TTTTCAGAACTTGAGAAATTTATGCACTATGAATTAAAAAATATGCATGGGATAACTTGTATCCATCCATGAAGGAGAAAATAGAAAATGGATCATAGTTAAGAAAAAAGTTCATTCATCAGGTAAGATGGTAGATAATCTTACTTTAAAAACATTTAGTGTATATGAAGAAGAAACTTATATCCTATTAGAAGATGAATGTTCCCAAGAAACAAATTCCATCATATCAAATGAGGTAACAAATTCAAAAGAAGAAATGTTAGATAATGAATTTAATCTTAGAAGAAAATTTGTCTCTGATTTGAAAAAGGTTGAAAGTTTCAAAGAAAAATTTCAAGTATATGAAAACAAGGATCATAATGTCAATCAATCAAAAGACATTGCAACAATGACTGAAGAACATGATCAAAGGAAAATACATTGAGAAGGACTTGAAGCTGAGATCATCTCTCTAAAGATTGATATAGAAAATTCAAATGAATAGAATAAGGAGCTACTTCAAGTATATGAACAAGAAAATGGGCTTAATGAGGAAATTATTGAGTTAAGAATATAGTTGGAAGAAGAAAGAAACCTTTAAGAAATAATAAGAAATAAGCTAAAAGAAGAAGGGGATTATTGTCATAAATTAGAATGAGAGGTAATCTCATTAAGAAGTAAATTAGCAGAATAGGACAAATAATTGAGATTTCAATATAGTGCCAATACGTTGGAAAATATTCTTATCATTCAAAGATCTCCCTCCATTAAATCAAGCCTTGGTTTTCAAGAAACATTGAAGGGAGAGTCAAGCTAACATGCATGTGTAGGCACTCTTAGAGACAACAAAGAAAATTTTGAAAAACCTGGTAAAGAATCAATTAGGCATCCAAACCAACAACCAAGGAATAACAATTAATTATCTCCCTTGATTGATGATATTGAGTGTTTTATCTATCACAAATTTGGACACATTGTAGTCAATTGTGGAAGCAGATTGTTTAGACCTCAATCAAATAGTCTCTCCATAAGAAGATCATTGGTTCCCAAGTATTCAAGTTTCTTTAAAGGATATTTTTTACATGTAAATTATTTAATCATAAGGCTATAGATTGTAGACCATATAAAAATTAATGGAACATGAAGCATAAATACTATGACTCTTTTGTCCCCTTTTCTAGTCACATAAGGAGTTATACATGCAATAAATTAGGACATGTGGCAAAAGCATGTAGGAGTAAGCCAATGAATAAATTTAGATATTTCAGACAATAATACATGAAAATGAACAAAAATACATTTAAAAAATACCATAAGAAGACGCCTCCATTATTAGTCCTAATAGGAAAAATTGGAACAAAACGAAAGAGTAAGAAGAGAAGTGTGGCCTAGATTTGTGCATACTAGAAGAAGAAAGTTACTGGCACATAGACACCGGATGCTCTCATCACATGTCTAGAGATAATATTTGATTTATATCTCTCAGGAAAACCAAGGGTGGTGACATTATTCTTGGAAACAGTGCACTGGTGATGGTGCTAGGAAAAGGTAGAGCCCATCTTGATGTTAAAAATACATAATCAACTAATATATTATTGGCTTAAGTGCTAAATTGAACATCCTAAGTGTGGGTCAAATGAATGATAGAGGACATGTAGTTATATTCACCTCAAGAGGATGAAAAATTATAAAATAAGACACTAGAAGGGTTATAGCAAAGGGGATTAGAAATGTAGAAAAGGCATATGTGTTGAAGAAAAATCTAGGAAAAAATAAGAGATTGAAGTCAATCTCCTCCTCTTTAGATTTAAAGGGAAGACAATCGCCAATGTAGTCTATTGTACCTTATACATATTTATAAAAGGATTGCAAAAGTGAATGAGAGGCACATAGCCTCAAGAGAAGCACATGGAGTCAACATAGAATCTTGATGACAATCAAATACATATGATCCGTGTTCTCTATGGCAAGAGGTGCATGAGCTCAAGGGGGGGAATTCATGGAAAATAAGGTTTACATGTGTGTTATTTCATCGGTTAAGTTTTGTATGTTGAAAACCTAATGATGATATGGAAACCATGCATATGACCATTATGCATATTCATGATTATGATTTGGATGACTCTTGATGTATTGTTAGATCATTGTGATTTTTCAGTGGTTAAATCATGTATGCACCTAGGGTTTGTTATATGTTGGTGGAAACATATTTCATTACCTAAGTACATGGAGCCTTATCATTTTTGTGTTGAATACATTATTATTAATTATGAATGATGTCAAGGTGTGGTGATAAAGGCTTAACAAGTGCCCAGGGGAAGCATTTCATATGCCTCCAGCATCTCAATTATTCATTGTTGGCATTATGCTCTTTTGTTGACAAAGAAGGGTAGGAATATATCATTCCTTTCCATGTATAATATTACATTATTTTATTGCAAGTGTATGATAAGATCTACAATGTTCCATCATATAGTCAAGGCTTGCTTGGTTGAGCTATAAGGATCACATCTATGTCAAATACAATCATAATAGTAGCTATGTTGTGGTTTGATCACATTATATAAAGAATGAAGTGTGTTGATCTTGTCAACATGATTGTGATGAGATTATGAGCTACTAACAATGCTATATTGCAGGATTCCATATTTATACATGCCCTATCCACTCACAGATGTTATTGAAATCAACCAAGGGTTTCTATATTGTTGGTACCATAAAAGAACATCTTATGCCCAAGTGGATGGATTAATTGTAATAATAAGGTGACCTAATGGGATTATGGGGAGGCATGTATACATCTAGAGAGATCACAAAATAACCTTTCACTTCCTATTTCATTTGAGTCATCATAAAGAACTTATTTGTGCACTAAATACAACCTTGTACATTGATGTTTGTTTCTAGACTACATAGGTTGTATGGGTTGTACTTCAATAATAACATATTGTGGTCTCTTGTATGTAACAAGAAGTAACGTATGACAATAGGAGGTTTATGATATTTGTAGACCCACATGTTTAGGGGGAGAATAAAACTGTACTAATAGTTGGTGTATTTTCATACCTTTTGGGCACATATTGGTAGTTGATCTAGTGTATTTAGTGGTGACAGCATGGCATTCTTCTATGTGATTAGACCACCATTATCATTAATGTTAAAGGGAGAGAGAAAGAATTTATGACTTTGTGTTTTATATGTGGTTGAAAACAACACCAAATCGAGGAGATTGTTGGCGTTATGAATAATTTGTTGTCCTTGATGACAACTTGGATTACAGTCTTATCACACACTTAGTGATTAGTATCAAAATCGTAGGAGTATGCAGAGGTTGGCTTGAACAATTTCATGATACTTCGATGTTTGCAGAGGAGTTGTGGGAGGATGCATATCTTCCTAGAAATGTGATGTCTTATGATGATGATGTGTTACTAAGGTGTGTTTGACGTTTACAAAGGCTCTACAATTGTTGGAGAAGCATTGAATCCAAATGACAAAGTTCTAGCGAGAGAGGAGGAAATTTTCCCTTAGTTAGAGCATCTTCTCTAGGAGGTAGTTATGCTAAGAGTGAAGTTACTATATTTTTTCTAGGTTTCCCATATTGTTCCTACAAAGCTCTTCTCTGGGAGCCAAGATTATCCCTGTGAAGATGCTTGTAGGTGAAGGAAATTAAAAAATGAATTGTCAAACCATTGAATTTCCCAAGGTAATGATGTGATAAAAGGGATTTAATGCCTATTTGATATAGTCATCAAAATCCATCAAAAAAACTATGTCTTTTCCTATGCTAATCAAAGTTAAGAAGACTTATAAACTCACAAGAAGTTTTATCATGGATTATGCATTTGAGGAAGTCCAAACTGACATTGCTCCCCATCGAATATCTTTGTATTTTTTTCATATCTTGTTTTGGCACAAGTGTTAATCTTGTTGAGGCTCGATGAAGATAGTTTTAAGTCATAGTACAAATTAACCCATGGAAAGAGTGCAAATTGGAAGAAGAGGTGAGCACAAATTTTATGCTTTATCTATATGATGAATATCTCTATGTATTGACAATAAGACAGAGGATGATTATGTAATGTTATGCATGTAGCATTGTTTTATGTAGATCTCCCATACCTATGTGAGATATCATGAGAATTAAAAAGAAATAGAATTGTACACACATGTAGCATGTTGTTTATTATATATATTAACCTTGTATTGCATTCTAGTGTAACAATGAGAAAAATGATTTTGGATCAGGGATTAATCAGTTGATGTGAAAGGATAGAGTATTTGTACTACTAACAATTTGTATTTGTAGATGTGTTGATGTGCCAGGGTTAAGGGTGCAAGCATGATAGATCCCTACTGTAGAAGAGATAATTGTAGCAAGGGTACACCAATTTCTTTGGCTAATAATGGTTTTATTGCAGGGGGATTTCGCTAATGGTTTTATGTTGTTATTGCAGAGATCTTGAATGTGGAGTATGCATAGATCAGGAATCAATGAATATAGAGATTAAGTTTTTACTTTGTTTACTTCTGCAATATGTTTTCATGAGTTTTATATATTATGGATGAGTAAGGGCCCTTTTCAAGAATATTTGATTCCTCTAGATGCCTTACAAATGTTGCTTTGTGTAGAGGTCAGTGCATTAAAATGCTTGCTGCTATTAGAGTTGGATATGTTGCAGAATTATTAAAGCATGAGGTTGTTGTCAAAATATATGTTGGCCAAAATGTATAATGCTACTACTCGAGTGGATTTAATGATTAAAGTTGAGAGTGAGAAAACAATGTATTGAGCTAGGGTTTTCATCGTAATAAAGAGTTAGTTGTTGAGTTCATTGATATATGTTGTTGATTGTAACTTGATGATATGTATGATGATGCATTGATGGAGGGTTGAGTGTATTATTGTGTCATAGTTTCTTGTTGATGTTGTTAGGAGATATGAGTTGAGCTGTCAGGGTTTGAGTAGACTTATGTGTACTGAGTCTCACTTCATGTTGATGTTGTTGTCATTGAATTAGGGTTTAATCTTGATTGCATGGGTACAAATTAACAAATCTTATTTATTGGAGCATTAATGGACATAGGAATAATGATTAACAATGAGTTATGTAGGGATATACCACTGGTATAGTTTTTCGAGGCCACTAGCATAAGACTATTCACATGTTAGGGTTTTTTCATTGTATGGAGAATAAGGATATATGGAAAATATTGAAATGATGTTGAGAGAAGATTTGTCATAATTTTTGTTCATTATTAATGTTGATATATTTCTAGAACTTGATTGATTCTTTCCAAGGTTATAATTCATGAAGACAATAGTGCATTTGTCCAAAATTAGAGGCTTGTAACTGTTATGTCTTTTTTGTAATTTTTTTGAGAAGGCTTCATGGTTTTTCCTTGGTTGGAGTTTTTATGTATTGATTCTATGACTTGATAGTCTATAGGGTGTCTATTGTTTTTACCGATTGCATATTACAGAGTTAGAATCATATGTGTTAATACCTTGCTTACAGTGATCAAAGCTAGAATTTGAATTGAGAGTTAATGTTTATTTGAGAGTCCTATATGGTTGTATCATAGATGTTTGTGCCTATAAGTTTGATGTTTTAGTTGATTCAATGAATTAGATACTAGGGTTGTTACTAGAGTATCAATCAAAGAAACGTGATTGCTCAAATATTGTTGAGAGAATGTATGGCTAAATGAATTAATGTTGATGTGTCTCACTTGATAGTCATGTATTATTACCTTTGTATTAAGCTTGATAAGAATTGAATGGGAATGATACCAAACAATGTCATGTGAAGGCATGTATGGTTGAGAAAGGTTTTTATCATTGATCCTAGTTGTTGATTGTCTTCACTGTTATCTGAGAAATATTGAGATTAGGTTTGTAATGATGTTCCTAATGTGTGGGAAAATAATTTGATGCTAATAGGGTTTATGACAGATTGATATTTGAGAGAAGATATTTGTTATTAGATATAGTGAATGGTTTTATATCATATTGATTGTTGATGTATGCAACTATTTTTCTCCATTAGTTGATTTGGTTATTGCAAAGAGAGCTTGTTGTCAGTTGTGCAAAGGAGATTGTAGGGTCAGATTTGTATTTAGTGATTGAGCATAAAGTTTCTATGGGTCCAGTTTGGAAATTATATGAAACATGGCCTACAATATGTGAGGTGTGTTGCAAGTAGATCTAGTGTGAAAGATTATAAAAAGTTGTCCACAAAGGGTCTAAGGGTTGGAGCGTTCAATAAGGGAGTTGTAGCTTCCTTCCAATTATAGCAAGAGAAATAATAGGAGGTGGTAGCCTCCAACAAGTAGAATCTCAGGCACTGGAAAACTTTTTCACCAGTGCAAGATGTAAAATAATATTTTCTAAATATTAATAAAAGAAGATGAAGACAACAACAATAGTGGTTTTTCCCAGTTAGGTATTACAACTAAGATATGGTGTCTTTACGTGATGATGATGATGTTGATTTATTGATGTGTTGTTCTCTTATGTTTTACTTGCATTTAAGATTATTGTTTTCATGTGTTACCTACTTACGCATTGATATGTTTTGATAATGTAAATCGATATCAGAGTAGGTACTTCAAGAATTAGTTTCATAGCTGGAAGGAGATCTATGGGATTATGGAAAGGAAGAAATAAGATGGCTCAATGGAAGAAGTATATTTAGGAGAACTGCAACAATGTAAGGAATGTATCACATGTAGTGCTAATATCAACAATTATTGATCAAGGGAAATCAATAGAAAAACATGTCATCTCCAAAACTATGGATAATCAAGGTTTTATTCTACTCAATGATGGAAACTATTAGGCATGGGAAGCTAGGATGAAGTCTAGATTAATATAACTTGGATATGATATTTGGAAATTAGTATGTAATGGCTATACTAAAACTCCTCCATCAAGTCAAGAATTGTAGATGAAACCTTAGGCAATAAATGAAATCTCTTGTGACATACAAAATTAAAAACTTAAGAAGTTTATGCACTATGAATCCACAAAATATGTATGGTATAACTTGCAGACCATCCATGAAGGAGAAAATAATGAAAGGAACATAGTTAAGAAAGAATTTCATTCATAAAATAAGATGACAAGTAATATTGCTATCAAACATTCAATGTATCTTAAGAAGAAAAATGTAGCATATTAGAAGAAGAATGTAACCATCAAAAAAATTCCATCATATCAGATGGAGTTAAAATTTTGAAGAAAGGTGACATAAAAAATTTAATCTTAGAAGAAAACTTGGTTATGCTTTGAAGAAGGTTGAAAGTCTCAAAGAAAAGTTGCAAGTATATGAAAACATGGATAGTAATGTTAATTAATAATAATACATTGTAGCAATGACTGACCAACTTGATTAAAGGAAGGTACATTGTGAAGGACTTGAAGCTAAGATCATCTCTCTAAAGACTAATCCAAAAAGTCAAATGAAAAAAATAAGGAGCTACTTCATGTATTTGAAGAACAAGAAAATAGGCTTAAATTAGAAGCTATCAAGTGAAGAACCCAACTGGAAGAAGAACTAAAACTTGAAGAAGCAATAAGCAGTCATCTAAAAGAAAAACGGAATGAATGTGAGAAATTATAATTAGAGGTAATATCATTAAGAAGTAAATTAACAAAACTAGACAAACAATTGATATTTCAAGACAATACCAAGATGTTGGACAATATTCTTAGCAGTAAAATGTCTCCCTCCATTAAATCATGCCTCGGTTTCATGAAATAGTGAAGGGAGAATCTAGCTCATAAGATTGTGTAGGTAGTCTCAGAGACAACAAAGAAAATTCTGAAAACCCCGGTAAAGAATAAATTAGCCAGCAAAACCAACAACTAAGGAACAAAAATTCATTCTCTACCTTGATTTATGATGTTGAATGTTTTATCTGTCACAACTTTGGACACATTATATCCAATTGCAGAAGCAAATTGTTTGAACCTCAAGAAAATAGTCTCTCCACAAGAAGATCATCAATTCCCAAGTATTCAAGTTTCTTTCAAGGCTATTTTTTTACATGAAAATTATTTGGTCATAAGCTATATATTTCAGATCATATAAAAATGAAATGAACATGAATCATAAGTAATATGATTCTTTTTCCGTTCTCTGGACACATAAGTTGTTAAACATGCAATAAATTTGTACATATGGCAAAGGAATGTAGGAGAAAACCAATGAATTTTTTTAGACATTTAAAAAAACATGACATGTAAATGAACTAAGGTACATTTAACAAAATCCCAGAAGAAGACACCTCCAACAATATTCCTCATATGAAAACTTGGACCAAAAAGAAAGAGTAGCAAGAGAAGTGTGGCCTTGCTCTGTGCCCACTACAAGAAGAAAATCACTAGTAGATGGAAAACAAATGATCTCATCACATGTTTGTAGATATGATAAAATTTATCTTTCTCAAGAAAACCAAGGGTGGTGATGCTATTCTTAGCAATAGTGCACCAGTGAAGGTGCTAGGAAAAGGTAGAGCTAATCTTGATGTTAAAAATATAGAAGAAGCTAACGAATTATTGGTCGAAGGGATAAATTAGAACATCTTGAGTGTGGGTAAAATGATTGATAGAGCACATGTAGTTATATTTACCTCAAGAGGATGAAAAACTATAGAAGAAGACACTAGAAAGGTTATAGAAAAAGGGATAAAAAATGAAAATAGGGTATATGTGTTGGAAACAATATGGGCGGAAATAATAGATTGAAGTCAATATCCTCCTCTTTAGAATTAGAATAAGGGAAGCCAATCCCCAATGCAGTTTATTATAAATTATGCATATTTATAAAAGGAATGAAAAAGTGAATTAGAGTCACATAGCCTCAAGAGAAGCACATGGAAACAACATACGAACTTGATGACAATCAGGCCTACAGGATCAACCTTCTCTCTGGAAAGAGGTGCATGAGATCAAGGGGAGTGATGCAAGGAAAATAAAGTTTTCATGTGTGTTATTTCATTGGTTCAGTTTTGTATGTTGAAGCCCTAATGATGATATGGCAACCATGCATATGACTGTTACGCATATTCACAATTATGATTTGTATGACGGTTTATGTGTTAATGTTAGACCATTGTTATTTTTCAGTGGTAAAATGATGTATGTAACTAGGGTTTGTTATTTTTTAGTGGAAACATATTGCTTACCTAAGTATATCGCTTCCTATCATTTTGATGTTGAATACATTATGATTACTTATGAATGATGTTAAGGAGTGGTGTTGAAGGGTTGACACTTGTCCAGGGGAACAATTTCATATGCCTCCAATATCTCAACTATTCATTGTTGTCATTATGCCTTTTTGCTGGAAGAGAGGGGAAGGAATCTATCATGCCTTGCCATGTATTATTTGACATTTTCTTATTGTAATTGTATGATAAGATCTATAGGGTTCCATTGTATAGTCAGGGTTTTCTTGGTTGAGCTAGAGGGATCACATCTATGTCACATATTGGCATGTACATATATGTTGTGGTGGGATTAATGTCTATTCTAGGGTTTGATAACATTGTACGAAGCATAAAGTGTGTTGATCTTGAAAACATGATTGTGATGATACTATGAACTGCTAATAGTGTTATATTGTAGTATTCCATATTGATACATGCCCTAGCCACTCACAGATTCCATTTAAATCTACCAAGGGTTTCTATATTGTTGGTATTATTGTACCCTCCTCTTCTTTCTCTTTTATTCTTCATATACCTAAGGGGTTAAGTCACAAAACATAGAATATTTTGGAGCTGATTTTAGAGTAGTAGGTGAGATCAAAGACCACATCAAACCCATTCAGTCATAAAGTTCTCTGGAAGAAATTTCCAACAATATAAAGAAGTCTAAAAATGGTCTACTGGATCAAAAGATAGAGGAAATCAAAGTTGGGCCTATAAAGGTCAAATTCTCAGAGACCCCATGACCCCGAAATATCATAACTCATCAGAATATCAACTTCAAAAGGCCTCAGGGACCAGGGGGTCAAGGATCTGTTAATTTTCAAAGTTGGGGCTATCTATTAACGGAACCCCATAACATAAATTTGAGGCTCGAATCCCAAAATCCTGGGACCCCGTGAACTTTTTTAAATGAATTTTTGAAGGAGTTGGGATTGAACTATTTACAAATAAATTGATCGAAAAACAAAGGGTCTGGGAACATTTTCTCTCTCCCTAGTAGACATGTGGTAGCGTATCATTGGGAAAAGGTGACATCAGCAGTTTACCACTAGGAGGCAGACACATGGTAGGCAATTTCAGTGATTTCGGGCACCCAAAGGTCCCATATAGGGATGACACATGGATCAACCACAAGCTGACACGTGACTTGGTTGACGTAAGCATGACATCATCTCAGTAGCATCCACTAGAGGGTTGGAATCCTGTAACTATTTTTTAATTTAGAAAAGGGCGTCGGGTTGTGGGGAGCAGGGAATGTTAGCAGAGAAATCTGAGTACCTCATATTCCTATAGTCATTTCTAATTTAATTTCAAGACTAGAGCACTAGGGCTTCTAGGTTCCAACTCAGCATTGTGTATGTCCTAGGCAATATCATTTCAGCTCAGCAGAGACACCAAGTGGCAGTAGGCCTTCCCCACTTTCCAAATGTAAATGGTTAAATCATAGCTAGCTATGGGGTGGATCCCCATCCATCTTGAAGTGGCCTCACTTGGAATACACTCTAGCAATGTAAACAAGCATGGTAGTTAAGCAAACACTTGCTCTCGAAGAGTCAGAGTCAATCAATTGGGATTTTTAAATCGAAAGTTGTGATTAATTCTAGGGGGTCAAACCTTTCCTCCAATTCCAACTAGGTACCCCAATGAAGGAGGTCAAATGGGCCCTCCCCTATCAAGTTACACGACGACCACATCAGTGTCCATGGCCACTATCAAGCGAGTGTGTTAGATGAGCGTGGCAGGCAAGTGAGAAAACATTTAATCCATCACCCTCCACCCTTACTCTCCACCTAATCCAACTCTGATGTGTGTCTCCCTCATGCCATATCCCTCCTTTTTCCCACCTAAAAAAACCCTACAGACTGACCGTTACACCCCGCGCTGACCATTGTAATTTAAACTTTTCTATTTTAAATTATTATGTCCCTAACCACTCAACCTGTTTTCATCTACCTCTGCCCAAATGCCAACTAATGTAAGTACCTTCGCATGCCCACAATGTCTAGTTTTCTATGCTTACTAGGTAATCCATAGTCTCTCTATCCTTGCACAATTGTCACCGTGCTCAAATTAAAAAAGATCTCATCAAAAATTCCACTGAGTAGTTAACCAAGGCCTTAACAGATCTACAATTGTCAAAGAGCAAACTTAAAAAGATCCAGAATGACTTGGATAACACCAATTACATGTTGGAAATTAAGGATAAATAGTTCAACTCCCCCCTAGGAAAGTGTGGATCCAATTAATAACAAGTATTAAGAGGCACAATATGAGATCAGAGCACTCAAGAATAAGTTGAAGGGAAACATGACTCTCATTGAAGCTAGGTAGACAATCTGGGATCATATCATCTCTAAAATAAATAAATTATAGGAACATATAAAATTGGTTGTAGAGTAGAAGGTTGTAGTAAAGGCCACCAAATTCCATATCCTATCATCCAAGGAGGAGGATGCCAAGAATGATAGCACTTCCAAGAAAGTTATCAAGCTCCTAAATGAGAAATCAACTAATGAGTTGAGGGAAATAGACACCATTGACAGGACATGTGTGATCATGGAAGTTTCCAAAATGATCTAGAAGAAGGAAGCAATGGATAGGGTTGAAGACTGTGTGTTTGGGATGGAAAAGTTGGTTTCCACATTCAACCCTAATTTTTACCAGAGAACTAGAGCAAGTTTACCTAACTATTTAGATTTCCAAGGACATCTGCTTCCATGGGAGCAGTACGAGAAATTATTATTTGAAGCCAAGAGAAAGGTAGATTCATCACATGAAAATAATGTCATTCCTAGGGGTAGGACCATAGTGAATTATCTCCAAATATACTTCCAACTATTGTGGCTTTTGAAGACCTTGTTCATGGCTAGGTAAGATTACACCAGGCTCACTAATTTAAGGATGGATTCACACTCCCACTCCAGATCGAGTTCTATGGAAAATATGTGATCATTTGGTTAACCTACCATGAGTGCAAGTAATGGAGCATGTGTCCACCTCGAAATATCAAGTGAGCTAGCAGTGAAGGTTTTTTCTAATTTGGAATCATGACGTATGACTATCATTTTGGCAATTTTGTAAATATTTTATTTTCAAGAAGGAATCAAGTTTTTTATTTAATAATTAGGACACCTAATCCATTGGCATGATCCCACAACTAATTAGTTTAGACAGGTGGAGCACTTCAAGATATTTTTTGTAACTATTTTTGTTAATACTCTCCCTTTAAAAAGGAATAAGAACTCATTTGTAAGGGTTCTATTTTCTATTCTAGAGGTTGTAATATTATGAAAGTTTTGCAAGTTTTGAATCTTATAAGATGTATGATGTTCCTGAAGATTAGTGAATATATTTTGGTGATTCCAAGCATTGATATGAGTATATGTTTATGTCTTTTTTTATCATTTTCATATGTGTTTATTTTCTCTTAGAAATCATGTAATTGCAACTACTGGAACTCATTCTTGTATGTCATATTTGTCTATGCGATGTTATGACAAATGGTACTTGTAATATTTGAGATTGAATGCCTTATAATGTGCTCCAACATTTCTAATTTCATTCCCTTTGTCTATTCATAATTCTACTAGAGTTTAGTTTACAATATTCTATCATTGGCCCTCTACACCAGATTTATTTCTTATATTTATTCTTTCACCTATACTACAACAATTAAAGAAAATTCACTATTTGTGTGTAGGACACCATGGATCAACATTAATTCTTTGGAACGAAGTACTATTAATGCATGAAATGTGATTGGTCTATTAGTAAGATAATTGAACCGCATTTGAATCATTTTACATTTAACTCTTGAGCAACACTGATTTATCTTTAAGAGATTCTAAAATTTCTAATGCAATAACCCTTCTCCTCAACCCGTAGGTTGCCTCTAGGAGCCACAACTTATTCTTGCGTCATTTCCAAGGAACAAATGAGAATATATTTCCCTGGGTATGACATTGGGACAATCCTCTTTCATGGTGAGAAAAGGAAGTGTGGGTTGATATTCTCACCTAGCAGAGTCCTTAGACCATAAATTTAGCTTTTAGAAGGCCTCATACTCGTTCTTATACCTATCAACAAAAAACGCCTCCTATCTTTGACCCAGAAAGAGTTATCTCTAGGAGAATATGGAGAGAAAGAACCCCAATAAAACTAGATCTTGTTGTTTTCTCCCTAGAGGCCTCAACTTCTAGCTCTTAGAAAGCTGAGATAAAATGTCTTGAAACCTCATTCAGAGTTTTAGAATTTTCTAAAGACCAGTTTCCCCCATCTGATTTTGATTTTCTTGAACTAAAGACAAAGGAGGATTTTATCATCTCTTATCCTTTTACATATCATACCTTCCCAAAACTTGAAGAAGTCAAATATATTCTTACTACTAGCCCATCTCAAACCCCCACAGTTATTTCACACCAAATATTATCTAGCGTTGTTCACCCAACTTCTCACCCAAGCCCTGTAGCTAATCGCTTTCAACCTCCTTTCCAAAATATGGTTGTCCCGAGATTCTTACTCAACAGATATTCTCCTTTAAATTTGTAACAACCTATGAATACAATGTCCCAGAACTATCTCAAACTCCTACCCAAAGTCATTAGGCAAGAAGATGTCACAACCTAGAAACATATCAAGATATTCTGTGCATTTGTAAAAAAATTAAATGTAGAACATTTGGATGTAGTCCTAAGGCTTTTGTCCAGTCTTTAGATGGGGAGGCTAGAAAATAGTTCAATACCTTGCCAAAAAAATCAATCAACACTTGGGAAGAATTGGGGAACACCTTTATGCAAAAATGAGGAGAGAAGAAAGACCATGGATATTTCTTAACTAAGTTTAATGCAATAAAGAAAAGGCACAATGAAGATGTCACATAATTTATAAAAATATTTAATAAATTGTATAACAGATTTCCTGCTAATATTAAACCTCTAGAGGCAGTGACTACGGTTGTGTTTATTGGAGCTTTTGAGTCATATTTCGGGTTTATCCTTAGAGAGAGGAAATACCTCACACTAGAATAGATCCAAACGGATGCCCTAGAAGTTGAAGCAAACTTTTCATCTACAAGGAAGTTGAAAGGAAATGGAGAACATTATAGGAGAAGAGGAAAAGAGGAAGCCAACTCCTATGGCCAAGTGGGGGATGCTCAAGAGCAAAGGCTAGATGAGATGAATAAGTTCATTAGAAAAGTTCCAAACAAGTTAGTGAATCTGGAGTTGGAAACCAAAAAAACATCCTTTCAAGACCTAACAAGAAACCAACTGAAACTTCAACCCCCAATATAGGAGACCCTGTTTGCAATTATTGCAAAGAGAAATAAAATACTAGGAGGACTAAATACATCCACCCCTGTATTTACAAGATGATCCTAAGGAAAGTATTGAACATGTCATCGAGGTTTAGGAGAATCAATACTCAACCCTCTTAGAAGAACAAAATGAAACAAAACCACATGGAGGAGAGTGTTAGAAACCAGGACAATACTGAGAGGGGGTTGAATTAGTATTGTAGGAATTTTTTCAATTTAAATTTCTTTTTACTTTGTGCACACCATTAAATGCTTCAGCAATAACTTTAAATAACCATAACAAATATTAATGTCAACAATCACAATAGAACACATAAGCACAAGGAACTTTCAAAACTTCTCTTCAATTCATTTATAGGGAAAGCTACAACTTGAAATCACAATGTTATGGATACCACCAGGTTCAAGAATTTACCTCAACACCACTCTTGAGTGGTTTGTGGTTTTGGGAGAAGTGACACCCAGGTATCTCTCAGTCATTGATCTACACGATCGAATTAGGAGGAAACCACCCCCTGTGACCACTAATTCTATTGAAAGGGTTGTCTCAGGTGTTGTTCGAAAGCCACCACATGGCCTTTAGCCCCTTTAGCCCCAGAGCTAAAGGTTTTTCTCCATTTGACCTAGTCTTGTGATTGTCAACTCGACGCTTAGGCATTAGGATCTTCGAGGCTCTATTGGGGGACTTATTTCCATTTATAATTTTTTTTCCACCCTTGGTCTCATTTATGTGTCAAATGACCAAACACCAAACTACTGCCTGAAGCCCCTATCCCAAAAACTTTCCAAAATTCTAATTATAAAAAGTTATGGGATCTAGGGTTCTGGCATGTGTCCCCACTTTAGTACACTCAATCTCTATGATAAAATATAACCTTATGGCTTTCAATATTTCGAGGTCCCTCTCCTCATCTGTTTCCACCATGTTACAGGATTTCGAGATTTCTGGAGTTCTAAGATTCCGGGATTCTGCGCTTCAACTCTATTTCTACCATGTTAGGGGATTTCGATATTTTCGAGGTTCCAGAATTCAAAGGTTCTAGGGTTTCAGGATTCGACTCTATTTCTACCATGTTATGGTATTCCAAGATTTCTGAGGTTCCGAGGTTCTAGGATTTTGACTTTTGTAGGCCCAAATTTGACTGCCTCTATCTTTTGATCCAAAAGTCTATTTTTAGACTTCCTTATACGATTGGAAAGATATTTTAGATTACTTTCTAGTTGAGTGGGTTTGATTTTCCCTTTGAGCTCATATAATCTATAAAAAAAATGGCTTAAAACTCTACTATTCTTTGCACCTAAACTTTTCCTCTTGTGCCTCGAACATGCTCTTCTTAGATATTTCTTTGACACATCTACCTCCTAGTTCCACCTTCCATCACTGAAAATATTGTTTGCATCACCATGTTCCCATCATTGACAACATATATTAGCAATCACCCCCTTTCCCATTGATGGCAGCACCAAAATCAAATAAAGCACCCTTGACTTTTCTGAAAAGCATACTTAGCAAAACATGAGTGTTTCTCTAGGTCTATTTTGATTTCCATCTTGCACACCCTTTTTGTTTGATCACTAGATCACTCCCCCTTTGAAATCAATGTCAAAAGACACCATCATGCTCCTTGTTGGCTTAAGGGGGCCTAACCTAGGTTCAAATTTGTTCATGCCAAACAACAAAACCCTAATTGTTGGCCCTTTCGAAAACAACTTGCATAGCGCAGGCTATAGTCTCACCCGAAGTAGTATTTGGGGATGCTAGAACTAGATTTCTGCATCCAGGGACATCTGATAAGTGGTTCTCAAACTCCTATAGTTCAGATCTTCCTTCGTGCAGATCGGTAGTCTCCTATGGCTCACTATTGCAACTCTATGAAAACAGCTTCAGGACCTTCGCAAAGGTCTATGATCAGTCTTTGCATACCTTAACCAAGAAAATTACCTACTTTTGTGCATCAATAAATAACCCTAGATCTGATTTCACGCATATCTACCCAATTCATTAGAAAACATAACCACATGAACACAAATAATTACTTAAAGCATGCATAACTAAGATAGATTCGGTAGTTTTGCATAGAATCCATACATTATTTCATGGAAACATATCATTGAGCGACGGAATATAACATAAACAGAAATAACTAAAATTCTTAGATTGCACAGTAATTCTTCAAAACTAGTCATTATTTTATCTTCAATGTTCAGATTACAAACTTTTTTACCCTGCACACTCAGCTGTAGGGGTCCACGCACTCAGTTTCAGATTTACCAAGGCCTCATGCGCACTCAACTGCAGGAGCCTTCCCCTTCTTTCCTAAGTACAAGAAGCAGAGCCTTCCCACCTTAGCACTTGCCCAAAATAGCAAAAACCATTCAAAATTCATAATTCTTCATTCTAAGTTATCTCTAAGACTCACTATGACTCATTATTTATAGCTTTGTTCCATACAATACCATGGTCTGGAAACCATGGGAGAATCTTAAAACCGACCCAAACAAGGGGCTAAGACCCCTTTGACTCCTATCTACCTACGTGCTCCACATCCACATTTCACAGAGACATTACATATTTTACAAAAATTTATACAAAACCTGGGTTAGCTAACCCAAAAACTGACCCTAGGGACCCTATTCCAATAGGCCCCCAACACAAAGATCATGACTCGCCCTCAAGTCACTTAGCTGGCACCAGGGAAAATTTTAGGGGCTAATATTCACCCATGGGCTAATTTTATATACTTTTTCCATAAAAAATATTCACTAATTTCCATTTTTTTGTAAAAATGATTCGTCCAAATTGTATAGAATGAAGTTATTCTACCCTAAAAATCGCCAAAAAATTATATATATGCTATATACAAATATTATAAATTTGATTTTTTTACAAAAATATCTCCAAACATTTTATAGATTTCATATTATGGACTAGTGGGATTCACCAAGGTTTCTAAACTTTAATATAAATTTCGATCCTTAAAATTTTCCCTAGCTGGCACCTCGATCTTGTTGCGTAGACCACTGAGTGCAACCTACAACATTGTAACTTCAGCAATGCTCTGTACCGCAGTGTGTTGCACTTTTTCGACCAATTTTTCTATTGTCGGGTCCTCCACTACTAGGCACATTATCCTCTATGTCTGTTGTTGCACCTTTATCTTTTCCTAAAGTGATAGAGTAGGATGAAAAACTTCCTCTAGCCACGACTATAATCTGGCCTTGAGCAGGGCCTCCTTCCTCTGCAATTCTTCCACATGTGCTTGTATCTTCCTTCCCTCCTATAGCTTCGTGCGTTTTACTAGTGCCAAAGTGTGTGTAGTTGCTCAAACGTCATCATACTACCACTATGTCTCTCGAATATCGGTGTTTAGCTTCTATAGGGTCGGATCCTCCTGTAGATTTATCCATAATTCCATAGTTGTGTCAAACATTGTTGCGCAGTCTATGACTACAATATCCAATGTGTTCATACCATCCTTGATTGTTGCTCCAGTTGCTTCCATACCTATGGTAGATTCGTTGGCTGCAACTTCAGTTGCAGCTCTATTATCTTCATTTGGAAGTCAAAGGTAACCCTTCCAACCTCATCCTTTGATGTGTGTACCACAGCAGCCAATTTCCTTACTATTTGTTCAATTCGGGTACTGACTTGTAGGCCTAATCGATCATGGTATCCACGCTTTGAAGTCGTGTCTACAACTCCTCCTTTTCCTTCAGTGCCTAAGTTTTTTCCGTGAACATTCCTTCATTTTTGAACTTAAACTCACTTATGATGGTGAGGGCACATTACTCTCTGATTTTCAACTCATTTGAAACCCCTTGATGCAGTGCGTGGACGTTCAGGAGTGGTAGTGTGGCCAAAGTCAGCCCCATGTCCTTCATTGTGCTGAGCACAGTGTGATCGCCATCTGACTCTATGAAAACGAACCCTTCTAGCAATGGGTATAACTTTGAGGTATAGGGTCCATTCCAGCTCTGCCATTGTTCCACTTTGATGTGTCAAGCTTGCTTGCCCGATGCCCGCTTGAATCCTGTTAGCGTGGATTTGCAGCTCACGCAAATCCTTTTGGATGCTTCCCAGCATCTGCATGTACTATTGCTCAAATTGTTGCAACACCTTAGTCATTGTGTCTTTCCCCTTGTCACTAATCTCATCGAGAATGCCTTTTGTCTACACCATTGGTTCAAGGTGCATTTGCTTATCAGACTTATGCTTTTTCCGTTGTCCACCTATCTGCTCCTACCCATGCCTCTTCAAGGTGAAAGGAGTGATTTTCTCCTCACCACTGCCTCCTCCCTATTCTGACAACTCTTGCTCATCCATGTGCTACGAAGCTTATTTGTTTCCTTCTTTTGTATCATGTTTTTCTTTCTTAGCCTACTCTTTGGTAGCACGCTCTTTCTCTACCTGTTCTTTTTCTGCAGTTGCCTTAGCAGAAACTTCCTTCTTCTTCTACTCAGCCAAGGCGTGTGCGGCCTTCTAATATCCTTCCTTACACTTATGTGCAGCTGAGCTCTCTGCACCTTCACTTGCTCCCACATCAAGCCCCATGGGTTCATGCCATTGTGTTGGCAAATACCCCACGATCTCCTGCACATCCGCCTCAGATACCAAATAAGGAAACTTGTGCCATACGTGATGTGGGTCCTTTCGAGCTCTGATTGACACACTATACTGGAAGTTGGCCTTGAGCTCCACATAAGTCATTAATTTCTCGAACAAGGTTGGGTAAAACCTTAGCCTTTGATTTATAACCCTTCGAAGGTCCATCTCCATGAGGATCTATAAAAATTTTGACTCCTTGATTCTTGTTGGATCCTTAGTAGACCACAACGAAGTGAACCACGTTGCCTTAAGTAAATCTTCCTTGTGCGAGGGGAACCGACTGTCTTCTGGTAATCTCCAAGCTATCAAAACAATAGATAATAGTAGCCATGCATAATGGAACGTCTTGCTCTCCTCCTGAGCTTCCCGACAATTCGCGAGGAACTCCTTACGCTGATATTTTTCCCAATTGTATTAGACACCCTTCGCGCACTGTGATGCAAGTGACACTACTGGTGCCAAAACCTCGCCCGCACGACATTTCATCATTATTTTTCCCGCCATAATATGGGTAGAGAATTGCACTGCTTGGTCTTGAATAGAGCGGATTGAATATTTGTGCGTCTTCTTAACAAGCCCATACTTAGTCTTCATTTTATCTGCTAAGTCTTTTTTCCCACTTTTCCCTCCAAATTCCTTAGTAGGGTCAGCTCCTTTGTAAGGCAATTTCGAGATGCGATGGATTAACATGTCTGTTATCGGGATGGGCTCCCAAAGCCAAAGCCATCCATCATGCACCAGTGTGAGGATCTAGTGTGCACACACCGTGTTTATAATGGATCGATGATAATGCGGCACACAGAGCATGTCCAGTAGTCCAGCCTGCTCAACGCGTCTAACCCACTTCATGGACACTAAATGTATAACCCCCATCTCTTCATAGTATATATTCGTCATATATTTTTGGGTCACCAAATTTGGGAACCTCTTATGATCCGCAAGGTCCCAACCCTCCATTTTAAGCATTGGAATGTATGTTAATGTGGGACCTTCAAAAACCACCTGTTCAAGCAATAGGGGTGTCGAAATGGTGAATTTCCCAGAGTCTGGGTCCTTGGTAACTTTGGTTCGTCCCTTCCGTGGAGGGATATACTCAGGAATCCGTGAGATGGGCTTGACCTCTTCAGCATCCAATTCTTCTATACCTTGGGACTCCTCCTCTAAATCAACCACTTTCTATGGTTTCTTGTCTTTCTTCTCCTTTTGTCGCACCTCTGAATTCTTCCTCAATGACATTCTCACTGGCATCGGCTTCTTCTACTTCTCCTTTATGGCTGATTGCTTTGGCCTCGGTGAGGTAGGCACAGGGGTTGTAGCTTCCATACTTGATATCTTAGGACCCATCACGTCAGAAAAAGTGGCTTCAGTACTCAAGACTTCAGAAGGGTTTGTAGAAGTCATTTGTTGGAGAACAAGTCTCTGATCAATTTGAGGCAACTTTGAAAATACTGGACTAGCAATCAAGTCCTCTAAAACCTTACTATTCATAAGTGTCAAAAAGCAAAGAACCCAATCGATTCTCAGAATGCAAAGTGTTCTTCGTTGGACCAACACACGTAATTTATAGGAAGATTTGAATTCAAATCCGATCATTCCCCCCAAATTCTGACAAAAAATGCATCTTTGACAGTAGATCTCCAAAGATTTTCTCCATAAATAGCGCCTATCTGCTCCTCTTAACTCATTTTTGGCCATCAAATCATTAAAAGTAACCTCAACGGCTACTTTTGGACCCACCTATGTGACACCATCCTCCATGGTGCAGCTCATCCATTGCAGCTTCGTCTGTCGCACCCCTGTCATCCATCGTGCAGCCTTTCTACCACGTTCTTTACCTAGTTGGGCATTGTAGTTTATAGTCTTGTAATCCCTTGCAACTGCTTGGATTACTAAGACTGTCATCCTACCATGTAGTCATCGTGTAGGGGAAAGATCCCCTATGTACAGCTTCAGCCTACTTCTGTTCACTTTTCTAGGGAATCATTCCCCATTTAGCTTTGCAAGCTGAATTGCACCACCATCCATGATCTCCTTAATAACATACATCCCCACTTAGTGCATTTAAAACTTTCCTACAAACTTCATGAACATGCTATCATATAACAATACCAAATCATCTACTTTGAATGTGCACAGTTTAATATGTTGATCATGCCATGCCTTCTCGCGCTCCTTTTGCACTTGCTGGTGAAATCCTGCAAGGAAGTGATCTTCTTCTAACTCCATGATCTGTGCGAGTTGTTCCTCCAAGGTCTTGCGGTCCACCATCTCAGTCAAGGCTACAATCCGTAAAATTGGCACAATATATTCCATCGGCATTACTGCTTCAATTCCATAGACCAACCTGAATGGTGTTTTGTTAGAAAAGAATATATTACAGGGAAATGGAACACATAAAATATTGTAGAAATATAAACACATAAAACAAGAGAGACACAGATATACGTGGTTCACCCAGTTTGGGCTATGTCCACCAAGAAATAACCAGTCCTTCCTTTTATATTATCTAGCAAAATGAAAAGATACAGCCTAAAACAGATCCGATGTAGTTCCCTCTTCGCTCTCACACAATCTTCTCTCTCTTTCTCACTAAGAATACATATATACATAGATGCAATACAATTCCCTCATATATAGCAAGGGGTTGCCTTCTAGGGGGAAAAAACCCTAAATTAAACACAACTTCTACCGTCAGATCCCCGCCTAATGAATGGCCTAGATTGACTACGAAATTACAACATTTTACAAGGCAAGTTTACATCTACTTTTAGATTCGGGGGCACTGCCCCTGATCCCCCGCTAGGAGGGGGCTCCAAATAATCGTCGTCACCTCCCCTGGAGCCCCCTCATGGCATACATAGACAGACAACATTGCTACCCCATTACAAACTGGGGTCCAATGCAGCGATACCTTTGAATACATAAGATAATCAGGCTGCACACCCAACAATCTCCCACTTGGAGACTGATTATAGAAACTCCACCGCTACTTCATTTGCTGGACAATGACTCCACTTTGGACCTAGTTGTTTCTCATCTTCTTCATCATACTTAAAGACTAATTGAAACTGAGCAGAATCTCATTTTCTCCCTGGTTACAACTTTTGTTAACATATCTGCAGGATTCTGGCTAATGTGCATCTTTTCCAGCTTCAACTGTCCAACTTCCAACATTAGCTATATGAAATGGTACTTGAGTTGTATATGTTTAGTCTTGGAATGAATTGCAGAGTTCTTTTTAAGGTGTATGGCACCCTGGCTGTCACTGTATAACTTGCCCAACTCCTGCTTCTTACCCAACTCGTCTAGAAACCTTTGTAACCAAATCATTTATTTACTAGCCTCTGTAGCAGTAACATACTCTTCTTCCATTATTGAGAGTGCAACAACACTTTGTAGTTTTGAAACCCAACTGATAGTTGTTCCACCTATAGTAAACACATACCCTATTTTTCTCCTCATGTTATCTTTATCGCCTGCCATATCTTCATCAACATATCCCTGTAGAGCAATGTTTGAACCACTAAAGCATAATTCTTGATTTGCGGTACCTCTCAAATACCTGAGAACCCACTTCACTACCATCCAATGTTCTTTTCCTCAATTGTTCATGTACCTAGTTACAACTCCCACTGCATGCGCAATATCAGGCCTTGTGCAAAACATTGCATACATTAAGCTTCCATCTGCTGATGCATATGGAACTTTAGACATATAAGCCATTTCTTCCTGAGTCTTGGGATAGACCTCCTTACTTAGTTTGAAATGGATAGCCAAAGGTATACTAACTGGTTTTTCATTCTGCATATTAAACCTTTTCAACACCTTTTCTATGTACTCACTCTGAGACAATTTTAATTTTTGATTCTTCCTATCTCTAGTTATTCTCATACCAAGGATTTGTTTTGCAGCACCCAAATCCTTCATTGCAAATGAGTTCGCCAATTTTATTTTGGGCACATTTATTTCCTGCATGTTAGAACTTGGAACAAGCATGTCATCTACATACAATAACAATATAATATAGTTGCCATCTTTTTGCCTTTTGAGATAATCACAATGATCAGAGTGACATCTAGTATAACCTTGTTCAGACATAAACCTGTCAAATTTTAGATACCACTGCCTTGGAGCCTATTTTAATCCATACAAGCTCTTCTTCAACCTGCACACTAGTTTCTCCTTCCCTTTTACCTCATATCCTTGTGGTTGCTACATATATATCTCTTCCTCCAAATCCCCATGGAGAAAGGTTGTCTTTACATCTAATTGCTCAAGATGCAAATATTCAACTACTACTAGACTTAAAATAGTTTTGATTGAAGTCATTTTAACAACAAGAGAAAATATCTCATCAAATTCTATACCCTTTTTTGTGCAAACCCCTTCACCACAAGTATATCTTTATACCTTTTTCTACCTCCATCTTCTTCCTTCAACCTGTAAACCCATTTATTCTACAATGTTATTTTACCTACGGGCAACCTGACTAAGTCCCAAATCTAGTTATGTGCTAAGGAGTCCATCTCTTCTTTCATGGCTTGATCCCACTTCTTCCCGACTTCTATCTGCACTATTTCTTTTTGGTTCACCAGAATCGGTGAACAATACATAATATAATGAATGAGAGTATTATTCGGGGGGTCTACTTATCTTGGTAGATATTCTAACACCACTTTTAGGTGTTTGAGGTGATTGTTGTTGTTGTGGTTGCTGTTGTTGTTATGGCTATTGATCATTATGATTTTCAAACACCTTCACTTTTTCTATGATCTCATCAAGCACCGTGTATTCTCTGTTTTCTCTTTCATGTTTCTTTTCTTGCCTTTGATCCTTATACAAAACCTTTTCATTGAATATGGCATCTCTACTCCTAATCATTTTGTGTTTTTCATAATCATAAAAGTGATAACCAAAATCATTAACACCATGTCCAATAAAGGTACATTTCTTTGATTTTGCTTCAAGCTTTGTTCTATTTTCTTTATTAATGTGGACAAAGGCTTCACAACCAAAAGTATTTAAAAATGAGTAGTTTACCTTTTTACCTATCCATTCCTCCTCTGGAATACCACCATCCAAGGAACTTGAAGGCCCTATGTTTATTAGATAAACAACATTATCTACAGCATATGCCCAAAATTGTAAAGGCAATTGTGCATGCAATCTCATGCACCTTGCATGCTCCATGATTGTCCTGTTCATCCTTTTTGACACACCATTTTCTTATGGTACTGGAACTGTCTTCTCTTTGCAAATTCCATTCTCTGAAAAATACCTATCAAACTATTTGCTGCAATATTCACCTCCATTGTCTGATCTGAGACACTTCGACCTTTTTCGTGTCTCATTTTCAACCAAAGATTTCCATTTCTTGAAAGTATCAAATACATCAGATTTATTTCGAATACAATAAATCCAGTTTTTTCTGGTTTCATCATCAATAAAAGTAACATAATAATGAGAGACACCAAGAGATGATACCTGAGCAAATCCCCATACATCTGTGTGCACAAGCTCTAAATTTTCTCTCTTTTTTTCTTTCCCAACTCTGAGGAATCTGACTCTCTTCTATTTTCCATAAACACAATTCTCACAAAATTTTAAATCAACATGCTTCAAACCTAGCAACAAATTTCTTGAGTGAAGAATCTACATCCATTCTCACTCATGTGCTTGAGCCTATGATGCCACAAAGTTGTATCTTCTCCTGGAGAGGTTAAAGCATTAACGGAATTAGAAATACCATTGCATAAATACAATGTACCAACCTTTTCTCCTTTTTCTATTACCAGGGTTCCTTTAGTGACCTTCTAGGTTTTATCTGTAAATGTAGTTACACAACCTTCACCTTCCAAATACCCCGTTGAAGTCAAATTTTTCTTCAAATATGGAACATGCCTTACCTCCTTCAATAGCCATTGATTTCCATTTTATTGTTTTATGAAAATTGTACCCATTCCAATGATTTTACAGGGTTTGTCATCACCCAATCGAACGTGTCCAAAATCTCCTTGAACATAATCATGAAAATGTTTCCTATCAGGTGCGGTGTGGAATGAGTCCCCTAAATCTACCACCTAAGCATCAATGATATTTTCTAATGAAAGAATCAAAGCATCTTGCAACACATCACTTGTCACATTCAATTCATGATTACTTTCTTGCTACACATCTCCTTCTTTTCCCTTCTGAGACTTGCAGTCTTTCTTTAGGTGTCCTTTCTTCCCACATTTCCAGCACGCTATCCCCGATCTAGACTTGGATCTGCCTTTCCTTTACTTACTGTGATATCCTGGGCTCTTTCCTCTTTCCATTTTTCTTCCCCTAGTCTTTGCAATCAAAGCATTACCTAATGTCTCACTGTAGTTTTTCCATCACATTTCCCCACTAAGGATTGCACCGACAACATCATTAAACTTTGAATTACTAGATCCAGAGACAGAGTTACTAATGGCCATAACTAAACCATTCCAACTTTCTAGAAAATGAACACAAAAATAACAGAGCCCTAACTTCATCACCAAAAGCTACCCCTACAAAACTTAACTGACTGGTAACTGTATTAAATTCATTTAAATGATCAACAACAGATCGACCTTTTGAAATATTCATGTTAAATAAACGCTTCATAAGAAACACCTTATTTAAGGTCGAGGGTTTTTCATATATTTTTTCCAATGCCGACATTAAACCCTATGTTTTTGTTTCCTTTGAAATATTAAAGGATATTGATGTTGCTAGGCATAGCCGTATTGTTCCCTGTGCCTTTTTGTCGAGAATAACCCATTATGTTTCTATCGTACTTGTTGACTTCTTTGTCTTTCCGCTCAATGGTAGGTACATATATTTCTAATACAGATAATCTTCCATCTGCATCTTCCACATCTGGTCATTTTGGCAGTTAAAATTTTCGACCCTAAACCTACCATCTTCCACCATTGCACCCACTTAAACTAGGAACCCTTCTATCCAGTGAGTTTATCACCCAAATAGAACTTCGACTCTGATACCAATTGTTATAAAATTATATATTATAGAGCAATGGAACACATAAAATATTGTAAAAATATAAAAACAGAAAACGCATAAAACATGAGAGACACAGATATACGTGGTTCACCCAATTTGGGCTATGTCCACAGAGAAGCAACTAATCCTTCCTTTTATATTATCCAGCAAAATGAAGAGATACAACCTACAACAAATCTTCTGTAATTCCCTCTTCCCTCTCACACAGTCTCCTCTCTCTTTCTCGCTTAGAATACAAAACTACATAGACACAATACAATTCCCTCATATATAGCGAGGGGTTGCGTTCTAGGGAAAACAACCCTAAACTAAACGTAACTTCTACCATCAGATCTTCGCCTAATGAATAGACGAGATTGACTATGAAATTACAACATTTTACAAGGAAATTTTACATCTATTTTTATCTTTGGGGGTGTTGCCCCTGATCCCCCACTAAGGGGGGGCTCCAAATAATCGTCATCACCCCCCTGGCCCCCCCCCTAGTGGCATACATAGATATGCGGCATTTCCGCCCTGGGTCCAATGAAGCGATACCTTTGAATACATAAGATAATTAGGCTCCACACCCAACATGTTTGTCCTGTCAACTTCTTGCAAGTCGTCCCATAAGCCCATACTACAACAGGTACAAACATGTCCCATCGATTCATTTGTGTGTTGCATATCTTTGTCAATGCATGCTCCAAAATTTTATTAAAAGCTTCCACTGTTCCATTCACTTGGGGGTGATAGGGTGTGCTCTTCTGATGATACACTTGGAATTCTTCAAGCATCGTGCTGATCGTTTCATTCAAAAAATGTGTACCCCTATCACTCATAAAAATGTTAGGGCATCCAAACCTCGTTAATACATACTCGAATAGAAACTTCACAAAGAAGTTTCTGTTGTGCAATCCTTCACTGGCTACACTTCCACCCACCTAGTTAAATACTTAGTTGTAGTAATGATATATCACGCGCCCGTCTTCTTTCCTGGCGGTTGTATGGGACCTATAAAGTCAATGGCCCATTTCTCAAATAACTGCAATGAAACTTGGGGATTTAAAGGAACTTCATCCCTTCACGAAGGCTGGCTCATCCTTTAGAAAGCATCACACGCCTTGCAATATGCCTTAGAATCCTTGTGTAATATTGACCACCATAACCCAATGTGCAAGATCTTTTGCGTGGTCGCTTTCCCTACATAGTGACCTCCTGCCACTCCTCCATGGGCTTCAAATAGGATACTAGTGTGATCAAACTCCAGAACATACCTTCGCAATATCTCGTCTGACCCCATCTTATACGAATGACCCACAATTACTGAAAAGTCCACAGTGCGAACTACTAACTCCTTCTTTTTTTTAGTGGAATAACCTTCTAAAGTTGTTCACGTTGTTAAGAACTGAATAATATAGGTAAAATGATCGTCTGCAATGCACACCACAAAGAGTTGTGTGTCCGGCAATCCTTCCTCCAGACTACTTGGTTTTTCACCTATTTCAATCCTTGATAGATGGTTTGGGTGTGCATTCAGCCTTCTAAGCTTCACAATCACTTCAAAGTCAAACTCTTGGAACAACAGTAACTAGCGAAATATCTTCCTCCCCAACACAAGCTTATTGACTAGATACTTCAGTGCGGAGTGATCAATATACATTTTAAAGTGTCCACCCAACAAATAATGTCAAAAATTTTGCAGCACATAAACCATTGCCATTCCTTTGCGCTCTGTGGTGGAATAATTCTTCTCGGATTTGGATAACATTCTGCTCGCCAAAGGTATCAGATGATCAATTTCTCCCTCATTGGTTTGTGTTAAAATTGCTCCTTGTGCAATGCAGGAGGCATCAACATGCACATGAAACTCCTCTTTCAATTCAAAAACACCAAAATGGGCATTGTCACCATTTTCTCCTTCAAGACGTCCAATTTGTGCTGAAAATATTCATCCCAAAAAAACATCACATCCTTCTTTAAAAATTTCTCCATTGGCAAGGTTATTTGGGCATACGACTTGATAAACTTCATGTTGTACCTAGTATGTCCCAATGTTGCGCACAGCTGTTTCACATTCCTAGGTGCTTCCAAATTCATAATTACAGCAATCTTCGGAGGGTCCACCATCAATCCCTGCTTACAGACAACATGGCCGAGCAAAATCCCAAAAGGCACACAGAATATACATTTCTTTAAATTCAGCGTGATCTAATACCTTCAACATGTATCCAGCATTAGCAACTGACTCACCACATGTCGCTTTACCAACCCAAATACAGTGCAATCATCAAAATATACTTCCATGAACTTATAAATAAATTATTTGAATGCCGCGAACACTACCCGAGAAAATATTGCAAGCGCATTCTTTAATCTGAATGGCATAATTGTATATTGGACGCAACCCCACTCAGTTGTGAAGGTTATTTTCTTCGATCCTCCAGTGCGATATTTATTTGATGATAACCTAAAAACCCATCAGTGAATGAATACGCCTCATGTCTACCCACATTCTCTAATACTTCATCCGTAAATGGTTTTAGAAACGAATCATGCACATAAGCATCATTCAGTTTCCACAAATCTACAGATATGTGGATCTCGCCCTTCTGTTTCTTTTCTTGGACCACCATTGGGCTGACCCAATCTAATTCTTCTACTAGCTCAATAATACTAGCTTCCATCATTTTATCCAGTTCTAGGTGTACCTTCTCCTTTTACTTTGGATTCAGTTGATAAGGTCGCTGCTTAATAGGCTTCACATCCGGTTTCAATGTGATCTTCATAACACCTAAATCTCTGACAATCCCTTTCAAATCTAAAAACTTCGTGGGGAATAAGTCCTGGTACTCACGTAACAGCTCAGCTGCTTTATCCACCGTATCTTCATCCCAATAGTCTCCTATATTTGTAAACTTAGGTTCTTCTTCAGATCCAATGTTGACCTGTCGAGTTTTCAAAGGGTCTGACATATCCAGGTTTGCCACCATTGGTCCTTCGACTTCATGTTGTCCTTCAGTTTCAAGAATGGTAATATTTTGTGGGTCATCCTCTTCTTTAGCAGTCACATTATAGCATTCCAACGCGCGGCGCAATTGTGTACTCCAATCTAATAAGTCCATTCTATCGGTTCCTTCGACGTTCTAAATATAGCTGCTTTAATTTCTTGTAGTGCCTCATCAATGCTCTCAAAGCCATCTTCAAAGCTGAAGGTTAATAGAAAACTCTTCCTTAAAACATCCCATTTAGTAGCCCCATGGAGAAACTCTATCTCTAAATACCAATTTGTTAGGATCATGTCTAGGGTATGATAGAAGATATGCACCCATTATGTTTGTGGTTTTGTTCCCCCAGACCTTAGTCCATTGTGTTAAATGATCCCGCAAATCATATTTCCCACTGTATTTTTGGGTCATTCGAGTATTAGCATAACCGAATGTTAACTTCATCATTCTTATTTATTCTCTCCATCCATCAAAGCTTTCCTTGTGTGTACCCCACCAACGGGTAGGCGTAGTGCACAATGCCAATTATGGTGCTTGGAATCGATGTTCTTCCAATACTTCCCTTTAAAATCCATCCAGAAATAGTTCCACATCAGTCAAACCATCATAATGAGGAAGATTCCTTACCTTAGTCAAGGCACGCCTCAATGACTTGGTCATCATATTACAGTAGAGCGTAGATACTTCATGCAACCTATTCTGCCAATGTTCAAGCTCTTCATTTGAATTTGAGGCGCAGGAGCTATCCCTATCCCACACAATTTTTCCATCAGCTGTAGGATTGATCTAATCCTCGTCTCGCATTGTTATCTTGTATATCTGATCTAGATCGTTTCTCTTTATACATAATCGCGCACAGGTTTATTATAACGTGCTCCTTCTGCAGGGTCTAGTGTCACTACAACCTTGAGTAACTTCTTCTCGAGCGACATCTTCTACTTCTTAAAATTGATTACCCCATTCATATTAATAGCCCATTCAATTCCTAGCAGTGTTGGCTATGGGTTACTATCATCCACCATCTCAATGACCTCAAAATCAACCAATGCACTTACACCTTCAATTTCGACCATGACACTGTATAGGTGGCCCATTGGAATAATATTCTGCTGATTTTTCATGCACAATTGAATAGTAGACCACTATAGCACAGGTCTCCGCACCTTTTCCCAAGTCTGCTTTAGTAGGAAATTTGCATCAGACCCCAGATCCAAGATTACCTGGTCCATTTCATAGTCACCTATCTGCGCGATTAGCCTCATCTCACGCCTCATTCGTGCCTTACACTTACCTATGTTCCTTACTATGCACTTCTCTATAGGAGTCTTTTCATTATTAGCACACTTCTCTATTAGGTCTTGCAATCCTTTGACTGCTTTCTGATCACACAGCAACTTTGTACAAGTCTTCAGAAAGGTAGCTAGTATTGAAGGATCTACTTCTTGTGACACATCAGTCTCCAACATTTTCTCCGAACTTCCTGAGGTGGAGGCCTCAACGAAGTTCTTCTTTGCTTGCAAGAAAGTTTATTTAGCGCAATTGAGATTAAGGTCGACTTCCTTCTCAACAGCCTTGCATACCCATCCATCTTCCTTAGGCTTCTTACCTTTATCTATGCCAGTCGTCATACCACTTCTCAACATAGTATTGACACTCTGATCATCTTCATAGGGATCATCCCTCATCCTTTAAATGTTCTACGTAGGCTGCTGGGGCTGCGCCTTCTTTTCCTGCATCTTTTCCATAAGAACTGGACATTCCTCTATGACATGGTAAAACTGTCGACAATATTGCCATGAATGATGCGTGGGGTTTTTACAATATCACGCAAAGTTCCCTTCTTCACCACAATTATAGAAGATCACCTGCCCATGCCCTCATCCTGGTCCAGCACTTCTTCCTCATCCTAGGAGTTGGAATCCTCCATACGCTACTGTTGTGCCTTGATCATGCA
This sequence comes from Pinus taeda, assembly GCA_000404065.3. Taxonomy (NCBI): domain Eukaryota; kingdom Viridiplantae; phylum Streptophyta; class Pinopsida; order Pinales; family Pinaceae; genus Pinus; species Pinus taeda. Next base: position 80,403 of record APFE031757654.1, read on the forward strand.
GCCAGTTCTCTCCCTACATTTTATAGGTAGGGTTTTATCCATCATCAACTCATAACTCCTACAACGATGTTCATCGTGTCCTATAGACTTATAGAAATTGCAAAATAACTGTTGCGGGGTCTATACAAACTTTTGCAATAGATGACAGTTATCAGTAGCATGTTGTCTTGTAACTTGACAAATAGTGCACCACAGCACAGCTCTCGCGCTCATCTTAGCATTATTCTTTGGTTTCAAGGGTATAGCCCCCCCCCCCCCCCCTACAATATAATTCTTAAAGACTAGGAAGTGATCCTTATCATGTCCATGACTCTTACATTTCAGACACCAGATCTCAGCGTGCACCTCCAACTGAGCTTCCCTTCCTTTCTTCAGGCTCTGCAAATTCAAGTGTAGGCTCCCCAGTTGTGAATGAATTTGTTTCACTCCCAAGTTCGTACCTTGGATAAGTGATGCATCCAACCTCATTGAAATCTCCAAGGCTTCTGCTTGCGTTGCTATTTTCTATAGCGACAGAGGTACTATTAAATGTGGCAAGAACAACGCTATAAACCGGTTGCGATGTTGGGTATATGAGATTTTCATATTAGCCTGCCTGATCAGGAATTTCAACCTCTGATCAAAGTCCCAAGGTGTCTCATCGACCTTTTATTGGATCTCCTTAAATTCAATTACTAACTGCGCCTTTGACTTAGGCTTCCTGAATTCCATATTCAAAGCTAGATGGGTATTTTCCAATGATGCGTTGGGGTTATTAGTGCAATACTTGATATACAATGTTAATGCGCAGTCCTGTAAGGTTGTAACCAACTGTGCTTTCTTAATATTATCATCCATAATTTTTTGCGTAATCCAAACAACATCTGTTACAAACCAAAACTGTTCTGGATCTTTGGTCCAAGCTCCTTTTGAAATCAACATCTTCATCATGTTTTCCATGTTGAATGGTTGGGATGGAGGTGGAGGCGTAGGTGAAGGTGTATGAGGTGGAGGTGGAGTTGGAGGTCAAGTGGATGGATGGGGTATCCTCATAATACCCTATGTTATTAACCGAAATACACTTCGTGACATAGTCAACATTGTCCCTTCATCATCATTTGAAGGGGGTTCAATGAGCAACTATATTCTAGGCTAGATCCTCCATTTCTTCTAAAGAATAACCCTCTTTTCACATAATAGCATTTTAATCCAAGTCTTCAGTGAGTTCAAATACTTACCTTGCGGTCCTTTAAAGATCCTTCACTAATACTTCTATTGATCGCAAAATAAGTCACCAAACTACCCAATGTGAGATCAACCTAGTGATCCATAGCCCAATCAATATTTCTTTTTGATGCTTCCAGACGTCACACCAGTTCAAGAGTCCACGCTATAGGACCTTCGAGCCTCCACATCCCTTGACTATCAACCAATTTAGACAACCACTCGTATAGTTCTTTAGGGAAGAAACAGAAAAACGTATCGATCTCGTTTGTATACAAAAATATATGCAACCACTACTCCCTGGATAATTTAGGGCTCTTGTTCTCCTAATCCACGGACATGTGCTATTTTTGATCAATCCACTTATCAAGTTCTTTCTTCATAGGAAACCATTTATCACACATCCCTCAGATAGATCCTGGCCCCAACAACATAACCATTTGTTGGCTTAAGGGGCCCTAACCTAGGTTTAGAGTTGTTCGCACCAACCAACAAAACCCTAATTTCTGGCCCCTTCTGCAACAACCTGCATAGCACAAGCTACAGTCTCACTCGAAGTAGTCTTGGGGGATGATAGAACTAGGTTTCCGCATCTAGGGACATGTGATAAGTGGTTCTCAAGCTCCTATAGTTCAGATCTGCCTTCGCACAGATCAGTAGTCTCCTATGGCTCGATACTACAACTCTATGAAAACAACTTTAGGACCTTCGTGAAGGTATGCGATGAGTCTTTGTAGACCTTAACCAGGAAAATTACCTACTTTTTCACATCAATAAATAACCCTATATTTTTTTCATGCAGATCTATCCAATTCATTAGAAAGCATAACAGAATCAACCCTTAACTTCGCAAACATGGATAATTACTTAAATCATGCATAACTAAGATAGATTTCGTTGTTTCGTGTAACATTCATATATTATTTCATGGAAACATATCATTGAGTGACAAAATATAACATAAACAGAAACAACAGAAATTCTCAGATTGCACAATAATTCTTCAAAATCAGTCTTTATTTGATCTTCAACATTCAGATTACAGGCTCTTCTACCCTATGCACTCAGTTGCAGGGGTCAATGCACTTAGCTATAGACTTGCCAAGGCCTCCTCAACACTTAGCTACAGGAGCCTTCCCTTCTCGCCTAAGTACATGAAGCAGAGCGTTCCTGCCTTAGCAATTGCCGAAAACAACAAAAACCATTCAAATTTCACAACTCTTCTTTCTAAGTTATCTCTAAGACTCGTTATGACTCACTATTTATAGCTTTCTTCCGTATAATACCATGGTCTGCAGACCATGGGAGAACCTTAAAACTGACCCAAAATAAGGGGCTAAGACCCCTTTGACTCCTATCTACATTCACGTGGAGACTTTACATCTTCTACAAAAATTTATACAAAACTTGGATTAATTAACCCTAAAATTGACCCTAGGGGCCCTATCCCAACACTCCCCCTATCACCATGCTTCTCCTGTCTACAATCCTTTATTTTTCATGTTCATCCTTGTGGACCTAGCAACTTCACCAATATATGTTGAAAAATAAACTAACTTCCTTGCTTCTTCTTAGAGGAGGAGCTAGTGAAGGGAGGCAAAAATAATGCCTAACAATATTTGCCTCAAGTACTCAAACTATTCTCTAGGGAATAGCTCTGTAAAAATAACAACAAATCATTCTTTTGTGAGAACATAATTGAGCTTCATACTCTAGGCTACAACTTTCTCCCTCAATAAATGATACATGATGGGGATATGCTTGGTCTTAGAGTGAAAAATGGATTGTTTGACATGATGCTTGCACTTTTTGTCACAAATAATGGGGATCGGTCGATCATAAAGCACTTGTACATTTTGCAAAGTTTACTTCATCCACAGAAGTTGAGCATAGTGGGATGTTTCTACAATATATTTGTCTTCATATGTAGATAAGAAAATAGAAGCTTTCTTCTTGCTCAACCTATCAGGCTAGAAAATCTCTAATAAAGAAAGAACCATCAGTTGCACTCTTTGTATCATCCACATCACCTACCCACTCAACATCAATAAAAATAGTAAATGAAAAATATTTACTTCTTGGGTACCACAATCCATAGTCCATTGTTTCTCTGAGATATATGAGAATTATTTTGGCTGCAAGGAGGTGACTTTGTCTAGGAGTTGCTTGAAATATTCCAACTATTGCAATATATTGCATGATGTCTGGCCTTGAAGATGTCAGATACAAAAGGCATCCAATGATGGATCTATATAAGGTCTAGTCCACTTCTAGAGATTCATCCATATTACTAAGCTTGCAACTTGTCACGATTGGAGTGCTCACTAAAGAGAACTCTTCCATGCTAAATTTCTTCAACAATTCTTTAAGATATAAATATGCCTTTGGGGGTTTATGCAATTTTCAATCCAATAAAGTATGAAAGCTCTCCAAACATGGAAATATCAAATTGTACCTTCATATTAGCTGCAAACTCATTGTTCATAAAATACGAATTACTTGAAAAGATGATATCATCAACATATCTTAGCGCCACAATGAGTTTGCCATCCTTTTCTTTGACATATAGGTTTTTGTCAACTGTACCTCTTTTGAATCCACACTTGATTAGGTAGTTGTCTAGCTTCGAATACCAAGCTCTAGGGGCTTGCTTGAAAACATATAAAGCCTTCTTAAGTCTGTAAACACAATATGGTTTGTCTATCAGCTGAAAGCCTTATGGTTGATCTATGTGAATTTCCTCCTATATCTCTCCATTTAGAAGGCATTTTTGACATCCATTTAATAGATTTTGAATTTCTTGAAACAAGCATATGCCAAAAACATTCTTATTACTTCCAATCTACCAAAAGGAGAAAAAGTATCATCAAAATCCAATCCTTCTACTTGAGCATAGCCTTTGCATACTAACCTGGCCTTGTTTCTTACCACTTCTCCATAATCATTTAACATATTTATGAAAACCCTCTTTGTGCCAATAACATTATTGTTTTTAGGTCTTGAAAAATGTTCCCAAGTATGATTTTTCTCTATCTAGTCCAATTCTTCATTCATGGCCTTAAGCCAATGTTGATCTTGATTGGCTTGAACAATATCCTCTAGCTCCTCCATGGAAAACAATGCAACATGTGTCTGTGTGAGGGAATCCTACAACCTCCTTCTGGTTTTTACTCCATAATTTAATTCACCAAATATTTTATTAGATGGGTGGTTCTTTTGTACATACCTTGGTGGATCTTTGGCTTGAGAAATAGGGGTTATTCCTCACTTTTTTCTGCAGTTGCCTTAACATTCTCATCACTAATTCTTGTCAGTTCATCAACACTAGATTTTTTGAGTTGTTTCACTTCTAGATCATCGTACTCATCTACCTTTACATTGAGAATTCAATGATTCTCCTACTGACTTTATTGTAACATCTGTAACCTGTGTTGTTATGTGAATAACCTAGAAAACTGCCTTCATCTGCTCTGGCATCAAATTTTCCAAGTTTCTCATAATTTCTTTTGATGTAGCATATGCTACCAAAAGTTTTGAAGTGTTTAACTGTTGCAGGTCTTCCACACCAAAAATCATGAGTTTTGTCATTGTTGGGTCAAAAATGAGCTTTGTTGAGGATGACGACTTTTGTGTCAATAACCTCTGCCCGAAACCTTTGCTGAACATGCTTTTCTGTCATCATTTCTTTGGCTAACTATTGTTTGACCTATTTTGTCTCTCTACAACACCATTTTGTTGGGGAGTCTCTGTTATGGTAAACTTCCTTTTGTTGCCATTCAATTTTTAGAATTCATTGAATTCCCTTGAAGTGAACTCACCTCCATTGTTAGACCTTACGCTTTTGATTTTGCAATATGTTTCGTTCTCAGCCATGGCTTTGAACTCTTTGAACTTATCAAAAGCTTCATATTTCTCTTTAAGAAATCCAACCCATATCATCCGTTTTAAATCATCAATTATTAGCATGAAATATGGTTTACTTGTAGGTGAATGCATTCTGGATGGCCCACACAAATCCATGTGCACTAGTTGTAATGGTTTTGTTGAAGTGTTTCCCTTTTCCTTGAAAGAAACTTGAGCTTGATTTCCCAATTGGCATGATTTACAAATAATGTTCTCTAGTTTTGATAGCTTTGGGAATTCCCTCATTACATTTTTCTTGTTCATCTTGACGATCTAGTCAAAGTCCAGGTGTCCAAACCTTTTGTGTTGTAAACAATTCTCATCTATCATGGTAAAACAACACTTTTCTTTCTTCTCCTTCAACACATAGACATTGTTGTATATTATTAAAACCTCAACCAATATTTTACTCGTACCTGTGGACTTGATTTGACAATTTTTGGCTCTAAAAACCACATCATATCCTTGATCAAACATTTGAGACATACTTAGCAGATTATATTTGAGACCATCAACATATAAAACATTCTTAGATTTACCTTTTACATTTGAGAGACTAACCACTCCTTTTGTAATTATTTTTCCTTGAATAGTGTTACCATAAGTAACATTACCTTTTTCAACTAGATTATTAGTGAGAAACCTGTTTTTGTCTGTTGTTATATGCCTGGAATAGCCAATGTCCACATGCTAATGGCTCCCACCATTGTGTGCATACAATGCAATATCACATTTCTCTTATTTTTATTTTTCTTTCCATACTTTTGGATTCTTTCCAATTTGTTCAATAATTGGCTTTGTCTTCTTTTATTTTAGCCTACAAATAATAGCTATATGCCCAAAATTTTGGCACTTAAAACATTGCACTTGATAGTTAGGTGAAGCAAAGGAATTATTATACTTGGGCTTGCTTATTCTCTATTGAATTCATCTCTTGGATTGAGATGTCTATAGGAGGGATTAACTTTGCAGTTTTCTACTTTGTGGCCATAATTTGTGCATGTAAAATAATATCCAAGGAACACATTGTTGTACCGAGATGGTTGCCTACTGCACTGAGTAAAATTTTGAGAAAATCAATTTGCATTGACAACGTACTCCCTTTGTTGTTGTTGATTTATCTCTTGCTGAGTAATTGTCTTTTGTTATTGCATGTGCCCTTCTTTTGCTAGAGGAACAAAGGTAATTGCTCATTTTCCTTTGAGTTCTACTGTTGTGCTAAACTCATCCTCAAATCCTAGACTAGTTCGATCGTTAGAGATGCATTGAGCCTCTAATATCTCATTTACATTTTCAGTCCCTTTACTAAATTTCTGATTAAAGCCGAGTTGTTTTTTGGTGTTCTCCACCTCCTTTTTCAATTGTATGATTTATCCTTCTAGTTTCTCACATATTTGAGCCTTTTCATTCAATTGTTGTTTCAAGGTTTCTTGGATTTTCATACTTTCTTCTAATTGCAGAAGCAATGGCTCAACAACCTCAACCTTATCCTTTAATAAAGACTCCTTTTGGGTTTGTTTTTGTTCCTCAAACTTTCTATTTCTTCAAGAGAACTTACCATTTCTCCTTCAAGGTCGACTTCTCCTTCTTCAATATGAGAGTTAATAGCCTCAGCTTACATATTTTCAATAGCCATTAGCATGAATTCCTTAGGGCTTTCATCATCCTTGTCCCCATATGAGAATTGGTTACTTTCAGTTTCTGAAGAGTTCTTATCTTGGGCATAGAAGCCTCTCTTCTTATCCTTCTTTATATCCTTCTGAACTTTCTTAATCTTTTATTTAGGATCACAATCCTTTTTCTTCTTTTTAGGACACTTTGATGCATAATGACCAACCTTTCCACAATTAAAACATTTAAAAGGAATCTCACATTTATACTTTCCCGATCCTCACTTTAGCCTTCTCCCAAAGTTAGCTTCTGCTTCACTTGATTCACAACATGTGTGAGCATGTTCATCCTTGCACTTATTTTCTTCTTTGAAGGTTGATTCTTTGGTTGCATACTTTCCTTTAGAAATCCTCATCTCATAGGCAATGATTATTCCAAGGAGTTGATATAGAGTGAGAGTGTTCGGATTTTCCATTTCTTGAATGGTTAATAGCTTGGGATTAAACCTCTCAAGAATAGATCACAACACTTTGTGAACTACCACTTCTTCATCTAGCTTATAGTTAAGCCCTTTGATAGTGTTCACAACTTCATCAACACTTTGAAAGTACTTTGCAATATCTTCATCATCATGCATTCTCAATTATTCAAATTTGATCCTACAACCTTAGAGTTGAGCTTTATTTACCTTGTTGTCTCATTCATAGAAGTTGCTCATTTTGTCCCAGATTTCTCCAGAAGATTTGCAATCCATCACCTTTCTGATTCAGGTAGGCCAACAAGAAGGGCATGCATTGCTTTAGAATTGTAAGTGAACTCCAAATTTTGATCTTTGGTCACCAAAGTTGGGGGTCTTTGATATTATTCTTCCACAACATCCCACACATCAAATCCAAGTGATTAAGTGTACATCTTCATCCTCACTTTCCAAAACACATAGTTTGTTGCATTGAACATAGGCGTCTTATTGATAAAACCTCCTTTTTGGTTTTCCATGGTTCTTGATCCTTCTTCTAGTTGTTAGAATGATTATAATTAACCTTCCTATGATACCAATTGTTGGAAATGAGGAGTCACAATATTGAGAGCAGGGGTGAATCAATATTGTAGGAATTTTTCCAATGTAATTTTTTTTTACTTTGTGAACACCATTAAATACTTCATAAATAAATTTAAATAACCATAGAAAAGATTAATGTCAACAATCACAATGGAACACACAAGCACAAGTAACTTTTAGAATTACTCTTCAACTCATTCATATGGCAAGATACAACTTGCAATTATAATGTTCTGGCTACAACCAGCAAGAAGCTACGACTCCCTGATTTATCAATTGCAACTGGATGGAGCTAAAACTCCAACAATTCTCCAGCACCCACTAGAAGAAGCACCAACCCCTGATTAGCAAGCTACAACTTGCTTTGACACTCACTATTTAGTTTTTCATCCATTTTAATAATATGATCAATGATTGCCTTCTCTACTTTTTAACAAAAAATAATCTCAATCACCACTCAAAAACACCAATAGTAATCTCATATTATTGTGATCACCATACTAACACTTCGTTGCACAAGAAGTTTTGTGTCAAAAACTTGTGCCCATTCTACTTGATAAGGCCTACTTTTATATATTTTCCTTTTGCTAACTTTGGCTTTGTTTATTTTTTGAATTAATGAATGAAGCATTTATTTTTTTCCTTTTTCCTGTTTAGATTAGTCCTCTAGAATTTTTCTCCAAGTTAGTTGACCTCAAGAGCCATTCTCTTCAAGTTAAACTGAGTTTTTCTGCTTGTTTTAGGAAATCTACCTTTTTACAGGATTTAAGATTCTGACTGTTATTTTTATTTGAAGTTAAGCTTGCTTAGTTACCAATTCCACTATCAAAACTAAAAATTCCACTATTCTGAGCCTAATCCCCCTTCAGTGGCTCCTTTTCCTTCTTATTAGCCACAATATCGAGTCTTTGTGACCATCATCTTAGACCTTGGGTGCTTATCCCATTTTAATCTTATTGGGGGCTATCCACCAGCCTAACACACCCCATGGGGACCACTCGGTGCTCTCTCTATTGGCTACCACTCTACATTTGTGGCCTGGTCCCTTCTACCCTACACCACCTCTCTACACACCAATAATAAATTGTTGGGCTCCTTCTAGTGGGATGATGTCACTCTGGCCATGTCTTGACCTCTGAGTGGTGACACATGTCACTCATAAATGGGGCCTTTTAAATGCCAAAAAACCTTGAATCTACCTATCATGTTTCCATTCTAATGTCATCCTCTAAAGCTATCTCACCCAATCATGACTGCCACCTATCTTCTTGGAGGAGAAAGAAAAGGTCCTCCAAGGCCTTGTTTTGGGACTATTTCTTTTTTATTTCATTTTTTGAAAACCATCAAGTTCAAGAATTTCTCTCGATGCCACTCCTAAGCGGTTTGTGGTTTTGGGAGGGGTGACCGTGGGGTATCTCTCAGCCATTGATATACATGATTGATAGAGTGGGAAACCACTTCCCATGACCACTAATTCTCTCTAAAGGGTCTTCTAAGGTGTCATCGGATAGTCACCACATGGCCTTTAGACCGTTTAGCCCAGAGCTGAAGATTTTTCTCTATAGGACCTAGTCCTGTGATCATTGGCTAGGTGCTAAGGCGTTAAGCCCTTCAATGTCTTGTCGAGTTCCTTATTTCCTTTTATGATTATTTTTATGCCCTTGGGTTAATTTTTGTGTGAAACGACCAAACACCAAAATACTTCCTAAAGCCCCTATCCCAACACTTTTGTGAAATTATAATTATAAAAGGTTACACAATACAGGGTTCTGAGGTGTGGCCCCACCTTAATACACTCTTTTGCTGTGATAAAATAAAACCTTACGGGTTTCAAACGTATGAGGTCCCTCTCCTCATTTATTTCCACCAAGTTGTGGGATTCTAATATTTCCGCAGTTTTGGGATTCTGCAATTCTGGGCTTCGACACTATTTCTACCATGTTATAGGATTGCAAGATTTTTGGGGTTTTGAGATTCTAGGGTTCCAGGGTTCTGGGGTTTTGGGCTTCAACTCTATTTCTACCATTCCTTGATTTCTGGGGTTCCGAGGTTTCAGGCTTCAAGGATTTTGACTAATGTAGGGCCAAATTTAACTGCCTCTAACTTTTGATCCATGAATCCATTTTCAAACTTCCTTATATGATTCAAAATCTCTTTCAAAGTAATTTCCAATTGAGTGGGTTTGATTTGGCCTTTGAACTCATATAATGCATAAAAAATGGCTTCAAACTCTACTATTCTTTACACCTAAACCTTTCTTCTTGTTGCTTGGAACCTGCTCTTTTGTTGGCTTAAGGGGGCTTGACCCAAGTTCAGAGTTATTTAGCCAAACAAATACCAGTACTACTGGCCCTTTCAGCAACATCCCATGGAGCATAGACTGAGGTCTCACCTGAAGCAGTATGGGGGGCTGCTTGAACCAAGTTTTCGCACCCTTGAGATCTCTGAGGGGTCGATTTAGTCCAACTGTGAATACCTTTGCGCAGGTCACTTCGCGCGCTTTCTTGACCTATGAGGCCTTCACGATCTATTATAATCACCTTGCACAGCCCTAACCAGGGGCTAAGGTGCTTCCGCGCTGCTAAGGAAAGGATTTGCGCTCTTTTCCTAGGTTACACCACAGATCTTACTTATCTTGTTATAACTGTTAGTTAAATTCGTGTAAGTAGATGCTTATCTTATATTCGCTTATTCAACACATTCATATAAGTTTGCGCAACAAATAAAAAGTAAACTTGCAATTCATACCCAATATAATTTAATGCATAAAACAAGAAAAAGACACAAAAATGATAAGAAACTTCTCTTTATTAATGCTTCAATTAGTTACAGACTCGACTCACCCTGTGCACTCAGCTGCAGTGGTCCACGCACTCAGCTATGGGCTACTAAGCCTTTGCGCACTCAACTGCAGAGCCTTCTTCTACTCTACAACCCAAAGACTTGACTTTACACTTCAACTTAGACTCAATGCTTCATCTTCTCTTAGATTGTTCGATGTGCCTTTATACTTAGAGCCTCGCTCTATTTATACAATCCCATGGTCCGCGGACCATGGGTAGAACTCTCAAGCTGACACTACATTACAAAAGTAAGGGCGGACAACCCTATGACTCAATTACAACTTCACGCTTCGTGCCCACAAATCACAGAGTTTTTACATCGGACTTGGTCAAAACTTGGGCTTTAAGCCCCAAAATTTGCCTTGGAGGATTTCGTGCCCAACAGGACCCCAACACAAACATCGTGACTCGCCCTCAAGTCACTCTGTCAATGCAGATATCTTCAAACGGAGACCTCCTAACTCTACTTGAACTGCTGCAAGGTCAGTAGCTGCCTGCTGTATCTCTTGGATGCATTATTCGGAGACGCGGTATCTAAACTACTTCCCTGTATCTGCTCCTACATCCCCTGCATCTACGTGAGATTACCTTCAATTGTTGTTGTGATGACGAAGGCCTCGTCGATCCATGGTTAAATGCGCACCTTTAGAACCTCTTCTTTGTGTCGCGCTGCATCTACTTGCTCCTTAAGCACTTTTGCCTATTGCATTTGCGTGAGCCTCTGTGTGAGGGCCAAAGTCTGTGCGGTCCCCTTGACGTCGTCATACTATTGTTATATCTCATGCACCTCTATTTCCAAGTGCTGTATGTTCGGGTCCTCCTGAAGAGCGGTGAGGACCTCAAATGATTCTTCCAAAACATTGGTGCAATGCTTCACTGCACTACTGATCTCTTATATTCCTATCGTGATGGCACTGGCACGCTGTTCCCTTACCTCTAGAGGAGTTGAAGACTGAGCCTTTAACCGTAGCTCTGCTATCTAGAGGTTCAACTCTAGCTGAACCTTGACCATTTCTTCTCACGCCTCGTACACTCCTACTGCTAACCTCTAGATGCGTGCCTTTGTTGCTGCCTCTACTAGGATGGCCAACTCAGCGACCATCTGGTAGGCCTCCTCAACCACCTGCACAATATGTCGATTCTAAGCGACTACCTCGTCACATTGTAGGCTCAGTTGCTCTATGTTGATTCTTTTTTCGCTTAATGCCTGTAGTATGTGGCCCTCCCTGGCCCACAGTTCTACAGTCACTCTATCCTGAGGGACACAAAGTGTCTCTCGAGGCTGCACAGCCATGTTGATTCCTACTCCTTTCAATGCACTGACTGTAGGCCCGTCGGCCTCATTTTCTGTAACCAATTCCCCTTTGGCAGCACTATTGTCTTGGTCATGCAGGTGTGCAACATTTCCTCAGCCGCAGTCATTCCTACTGTGAGGCTGGTCAAGGGAGTACTAGCCCAGGGAGTGCGCGCCTACAACTCCTAAATCTATGCTCGGAGGACCCCCAACACAATCTGATTCTCCTCTACCAACTATAGGAGGGCCTCTGCAGTGACATCATGCACCGTCTCCCATATATCATGCAAATCTCCCTCAATGAGGGTGATCGGGTCGAAAGAAGTCTTAGACGCTTTTTATTTCTTTCGCGGCTCCACCTGCTCTCTCGGGTGTTGGCGCTTTAACTGTGTCGTCGTTGTTTGTAGGTATGTACCACCCTCCTCTATCTCTGTCTCCATTTCTCGTTCCTACTCAAGCGAAGGTGACTTCTAGCCCTCAGGCTCCTTCTTTGCTACCTTCTATGCTTCTGCTGCGGCCTTCGCAGCATCTCATGCCTCCTGCATTTTTGTTGTTGCTGCCTCTTTTCTTCTCTTCTCTGCGAAATACGATACCCGCAATTTTGCCTCCTCCTTCTTTTCCTATGCAGTAGACTTGCCCACTTCCACCACAGAGATGGCTAGAGCATGCCACTCCGGTGGCCACGCCTCAAGTACAGCAAATATCACATCATTCGTGGCCAGGTATGGTAGTTCATTCCACTTCTTCATAGTGTCCTTGTGCGCCCTAATGTAGACATGATGGAAGTCCGTCTTAAACTCCGCAAAGCTTTGTAAGCTGTTATAGACAGTGGGCGATAATCATGGCTTGCGGTTAATCCCCATTCTGATGTTCATCTCCATGAACACCCAGAATATTTTACTATCTCGGATCCTACATGTGTCTTTAGTGGCCCACAATGAAGCATACTTTGCAGCCTCTAGAAGACCCCTCTCAATTGGGGGGAACTAGTTGTCCTTAGGCAATTCCCCAGCCACCAGCACTATGGACAGCAGAAGCCATGCATAGTGGAAGGTCTTCCCCTGTTCCTATGCCTCGCGGATATTCTCTAGGAATTCCTTTCACAAGTACTCTGACCAATTAAACTTGATGCCCTCTGCACATTGCGTGGCAAGTACTATCACCGGTGCGGGCACCACATTCGCGTGGAACTTCTGCATAGCTTTGCCAGCCAATATCTGGGTCAGAACTTTGACTACCTTATTGTTGATACTAGAGAGCATGTACCCTCTCTTCTTATTCTCTAGCTTGAATTTTTCCTTCATGGCCTCCGTGATGGACAAGTCGGTGCTCTTTCCCTTCGAAATATCAACTCGCTCCTCCCCCTTACAAGGGAGTCGAGTAATTCTATGAATCCGGTGGTCCATGATGGGGATGGGCTCCTCTAGCCACAAACACCCATCATGCACCAACAAAGTAGCTACCTGATGACAAAGATAGTTACTAGGGCG
>APFE031757654.1:105531-129051 GCA_000404065.3 Pinus taeda
ATTAGTTGACCTTCAATCAAAATATTTTTTTAATTATTTATCCTACCACAAAGCTCTTCTTCTATCATCATTCAGATTGGTCCTATGATGGATCCCTGTTGGGATTTGAAATGCTGACAGAAATATCGTTTCTACTGTGGATACTCCAAGACTAAGCTCAAAAGAAATTAACCATAGATGCCTAAAATCCATAAGCAACAAGATGTACAACACTTAACAGATTAGTCCATGCAAGTGCGACAGTCGTTATAACAAGTTTATGGGAAAGGTTATGTCTGATGTCTGGTGAGGCAGCCCATGCAAGCAAGACAGTGTTAACAAGTCATACAACACATTTTCATAAATATATGTATTAGAGCAACCAAAAGAGTTCAATTGTTTAAACATAGGTTAAAGAAACATGCATTACAAGTGTTCAAGATTAGTCTTACAAAAAATTACAATACATGTGCAAAAACATGCTGGACTGTTATCAGGCTTTTGAATTAAGCGAAAGTTCCAAGACACATTAGCACACCATACATCACTAACCCCATGAAAGGGGTGTTGGAGCCATTTCTCTCTCCTCAAGGAAAAGACTACATACTCTCAAGGTTATGTGACTGTTCAACTTCCCTCATGACTGTTTGACATATTTGACTCTTCAGCTTTACATGACTCTTCATATGACATGTGGGTCTCTTGGACTTCCACATTACATTACATTGATTTACAATAGTATTGACCACGATGGTGATGTGACTGACATGACTCATGACACATGACTCAACACAACAGTGTTGGAATTTTCATGCTGCTACTGGTGTGCATGTCGAGCTACAGTTTTGCTGAGTGATGGATATGCTCCTTGCATAACATAGCTTCACCTCTTCATGGCAAGGTGTGTAGAGTCTTCAACGGTCTTGATGTTCACTTGATGTCGCATGTGCACGTTTCTCCTTCGCTTGTACTTTTGCATGCTTCACATGTTCGTCTGTTCGCGAAAAAATCTCCAAGCATGCATTGTCTGTTCACAAAAAAAACACCTCGCATGCATCGTTTGTTCATCCATTGGTGAACAAATATCATTTCATGTGCTCTCGTTGTTCATCGCATTCATCGTTGCGTCATGTATCATCCATTTACATGTATCTGCAATCACTAATGGCGAGATGACATCAAATCCATAAACCTCCTAGTCTACCATGATGCATTCTCGTTCGCTTTCAGATGCAGGTGATCGGGAGAGAGGACACGACTATGAAACTGCGCGAGGTAGATTTCAAGCTAGGATGTGGGCTCTAGGCACTGCTGTTGAAAATTGCACAGAATTCGTTGGGATACTGATATGGACAATCCAGATCAGTAGTGACTGTCTATGGGATCTGGCTCGGCGGAAGGGTAGACCTGTATAATTTCTTGGAGGAAGAAGTGAAGGTAGTAGAGGGGTTTGGCAACAAAAATTGCGCAATTCCTCTAGGGATCTGGAAGAGGGCTACAAGAGGCTTGTCGAGAAAAAATGTGCATTTTTCCAGGGGAGCTGGTAGTGGGCTGCAAGAGTGCTACTGGTGAAAATTGCACAATAGGTGGGAGGCTGGCCTGTTGGGAACCCCATCGCAGTTTTTGAGCTAAGCAGGATGTTGGGATTTTGGACATCCCATTTTAGTTTTTGAGCTGAATGGGATGTTGGGCTGTTGGTTGACTGCTCATGAAAATTGCACAATTTTCCGTGTGAGTAGCAAGCTGACTGACTAGGTGACTGGCTAGAAGAACTGTCCAATTTTTTAGGGAAGCAGGGATGGACAAAAGGTGTATGTCCGACCCGTCAGCGCAATTTCTTCAGTCAATGGAGCGGGCAAGGTCTGCAGATTTTGCACAATTTTTTAGGGGAGTGAGTCTCAAGGTCACTACCCAGTCAAACTCTACAGTTGACCAACAAGAGGCTTGGATGATGTGCTTGCAGGTGGCGCATATTGAAATGGATTGTTGGACACTTCTATGTTGTTCTAGGTGAAAATCATCTGAGTTGATTCTAGGGTGGAGGTCCGGTTGTTGGACAGTGATCTGGTTGCCATTAATTCAGCAAAATGACTAAGTGTGTGAATGAGTGAATTTGTGCACATGTAACCTTGTGAACACACACTCAGCATGACTTGACGACAAGATGCCTCAAACCATCAAGACTACATATACTCAATGTGACTAACCAACGGTGAGATTGAAAAGCGCGACACTTGTGATAGATCGTTGAATGACCACGACAATGCTTGCATGACAATGCACACAACTTTTTGTGTGAGTATGATATATGTTTACATAGTGAATACAGCTTATGCACAAGAAACATGACCTTATGTGTGGCCAGAACATGACTACAAGCATGACATTGTGACTGACATGCAAAAGAGATGTATGTTGAATGTTCAAGTGAGGAGGGTGCAAAGACTCACTATGATCTCATGGGATGAGCCCGAGTGCTTGCAAAATTCAAGTAAAAACCCAAGGAAGGCTCTAAAATTGGATGCATGCCAAAATTTTGGAGAGTGTTGTAGCTGCTACAACACTTGGTGACACACTAGTTGAATTCCAGATTCTTTGTTTTGGTTCATTGATAGCATAGGGCCTTGGTCTTTTAGGGAGTATTGAATTGTTGTGTGGGTTACTTCAGCTTCCCCACTTACCCCATGGACAGACATGGTTGACCTTTCACCAACTCAGTTCAAACACAATAACAAGTTTCAGCTTGATCACAATGTTTCGAAATCAGGAAGGGTAGTTTGGCTGGCGAGTTAAAAAATTTCAGAGTATAAGTTTTCATCTCTAGTGTTTCTCTACCACCATCAGGCCTAGACAGTACCCCAACAGAGTCATGCTGGAACACACACATTTCTCCACTACCAGTGCACTTGAACAAGTACCCTGGTGGAGTTGCATGATTCACCTCTCTGCGCAGGAAGCCTTTCTCTTCTTTCGCCTTTGTATTTTTTTTAACAGGACTGTGCATAGGCACTTATTTATTTTTGGGGTGGAAGAGGGATCCCAAATTATTGATAGAATAAGAGGTTGTTCCTTTAGATAATCATGTAAGACCTCTGACATAGGTTTGCTCATTTAGATTTTCCCCTTCTCTGTTTCTACTAATTGGATGAGCTTGATCAAATAGAGAATAAGGCTGAGTATAGGTATGGGGATTCCTAGTGTGGAAACAGGTTAATGGTTGAACCCAATCTTTCCTTACAGAAGGCTCATATTTTCTGTCAAGACTTCATCGAGCAAAGGTTATAACCAGGTACAGAGAAGATGGATGCAGGACAGGCCAAGTGTTGCAGTGTCACAAGGCTCTTTAGATCTTAGCCACATACTCATTCAAAAGCTGGAATTCAGTAAAGGGAAGCACTTATTTACAAAACCGAAAAAAAAAAAAAAAAAAAAAAAAAAAAAAAAAAAAAAAAAAAAAATAGCAAGTAAAGCGAACAAGAAAAACAATAAGTAGTAAACAGACTATGTACATAGCACAGGGCGCATGCCCGACTTACTAAAAGTAATGCTTGAGATCTTGGTCGTTGAAAGGGAGGTTGTCAATCCTCCTGTCATGTGATTGTAGATGGTATGTGTGTAGGCCAAGCATTTCATGGACTGTGTATGGACCAATCCATAAGGACTAGAACTTCATATGCCTTTGTCTTCATGGGGTTTATCCCATTTCAAGACTATGTCACCAACATCGAAGTTATCTTTCCCTATACAATTATTTTCGAACCATCTCTTGATACGGTTTCAATGGAGTGTAAACTTTTATTTTTCTTTCATACTTTCTTCCTATGGTTTGTGAAGCATATCCATCCAATGTTGAACTAGCAGACAAGGCTTGCCTTGGGATTCTTGAGACAGCTAAAGCGTAGGCAAGTAGATGTATTCAAAGAGGGTTTGGGTGTTATGCAGTCAGCCCATAAAGCATTCATCGAGGCAAAGTGTTAGTTACATTGTTCTATTAAACAGTGTTTTTGATTATACAGGTAAGGGTTTTGTTCGTGGACTCTATGAAACCGTTTTCCTACAAGTAGTAGTTAGATGAGTGTTTCAACACAATACCATTTCACAATGCAAAATCATAAAGCTTTAAAGATTAAAATTATGGTTAATTGTCAAACACAAGTGATACCAGGACGCCAAAGCATGAGATGATTTTCTGTTGGAGAAAGCTACAGACTTCCTAGTCGTTCAATTGTTTGAGTGGAACTACCTATGTCCATCTCGTGAAATAATTATTCGCTGTCAAAATGTAGCGATGTTGTTTTGAAAAATATGGGTAAATGTCCCTAATGATGTCCAGGCCCCATTATTGGAATGGTGTGGTTAATGCAATCGGGTGCAGTGGCGCTGGTGACCTTCGTTTTTTGTTGGTGCATCACTGACCAACTAAGCACTTGCGGGCGTAAGCCTGTGCATCCTTGAATAATGTGGGCCAGTAGAAATTGGTGCGCATAACTTTGTGTGGAGTGGTATTTCCTGCAAAGTGACCCCCGACTAGTTTGTCATGCAAATCTTACAAAACCTTCTCTGATTCATGTGCCTCCAGGTACCTGACCAATATTCCGTTATTGTGCTTTCTGTAAAGCACTTTATGCACCAATTGATAGGTTAAAGATTTAAGGCACAGTGCCCTCTTCTATCTCATGGAAAAGTGAGAGGGTATGGTGTCATTCTCAAGGTACTGGCACACATCTCCATACCAAGAGTTTTCTCTTGCAGTGGGTGGTGGTCGCATTACATCATACATTTCAATTTCCTGCTCCCAACCAACGATCTTTGCTTCTTCCTCTTGTGTGTGTACTGACTCAGCTATGAGTCTGTAGAGACCATAACCCTTGAAAGTGTGAACTGGCTTGATGTCAAGATCATACTCTTGCAAGCTTTTCATCTAGTTCACACATTGTTCACCCAACTCTTTCTGTAAAAGAAGCCAGTGGACTGTTGGGTGAGGCACATACACTATGCACTGGTTCTTCAGTAAGTAGAGTCTGAAGTGTTTCACTGCCTTGTGTATTGCATATGCTTGTTTGTGAGTGGAGGGGTAGTTGAGTTCGGGTCCCTGCATGCTTGTTCTCATGAAGGAGATGGGACGTTTGCCGTTCAGCTCATCCTTCTAAGTGAGTACTGCAACGAGTGAGTTGTCAGAGGGGAAGGTGTATAATAGGAAATCTTTGTTGAAATATAGGTTGTAGAGTGCAGGCGCTTCTGTAATAGCCTGATAGATACGGGTAAATGCGTACTTTTCCCTCTTGCCCCACCTGTAGACTGCATCCTTCTTTTTCATGTCTTGCATTTGTTTTACTATCTGCGAATAGTCCGAGATGAACTTTCGGAGGAAGTTTATCTTTCCCAAAAAGGACTTCATTGCTTTCCTATTGGCTAGGTGGGGGATCTATGTAATAGTCTGGACCCGGTCCAGATCAAACTTGATCCCACTTTTGGCAACGATGCGCCCAAGGAGGTTCCCCTCAGGCATTACAAATATGCCTTTTTGGGGATTCAAAGAAATCCCGTATTTTTGACATCGCTCAAAAATTTTCTTCAGGTGTCATATTTGGTCGTCCTGTTTTATTGAAAACACAGTCACATTATCGACGTACTCCACTATGCTCTGTCGATGAGTCTGTGGAAGGTGATTCCCATGGTGCATTGAAAGATTGTGCTTGAATTCACGAGCCCAAATGGCATTCGTCTATATACAAATGGCACCCACTTGGTACAGAAGGTAGTTTTGAGTCTATCAGGTTTCGCTACTAGGACCTGATTATATCCTTGAAAGCCCATCAAGTAAGGAAAATATATGTGCCCCATATATTGTTTGCAAAATGTGCTTCATAGATGGCATGGGGTAGTTGTCTTTGTCCGAGGCACAATTCAAGTTCCGAAAATCAACACAAAAGTGGATTTCCTCATACTTCTTACATACAGGAAAAATGTTTCAAACCCATGTAGAGTGACAAACGTTGTATACGATCCATGCATCCAACAGTTTGGTGAGATATTTTTGTATGAGGGTTCTTGTGATGGATATACTTTCCTCAGATTCTAATAATATGGCTTGAACACTTCTTTTATCAGAATGATGTGTTGGATTATTCACGTGTCATAATTTTTCATATCATCATATGTTCACACGAACACATCCTGGTACTGTTTGAACAAGAAGACAACGGCTTGTTTCTCTTTCTACGTGCAACACGTACCGAGATTGACAAACTTCGAATCTTGTTTTGTTCCCAAGTTAATCAGTTCATGCATCATGGTAGAGATGTGGGTTTCTCTATTCCTTGGCCCCTGAAAGAATTCTTGCAAGTCATAGAGCTTTTCCAAAGACACCACACCCTTGGGGATGAGGTGGTCTTTCTTGTTATCTACCCCAGCTTGCAAATATTTCTCATGCTCGTCTTCGTCTATCGGTGCATCCTTGAAGATATCAACATTGGCCTTGAAATGAAGTATTTGTTGATCATCATCAAACACACGTAAATTAGTTATGTTATTCGGGAAAGAAGGTCTATACAAAATTTCAATAGTAAATCTATCCCTAAGTGGTGACATTCTAGAAGCTGCATTTTCCATAGCATTGACAACAACGATATTAAATGCTTGGAAGTTAGAGATCAGTCGCCATAACTCTTGCTGGTAACTTTTGAGATGATGTTATAAACAATGTATGGTGTTACGTACCTGTTGTACCACTATTTCTGAATCACCTACCACTTTGAGTGCGACCACATTGAGGCTAATGGATTTTTGCAAGCCCAACATGAGTGCTTGGAATTTAGCAATGTTGTTTATGCACTCGAACTCCAAGCGTCTTGAAATAAAATGTTTCTTATTTTTGGATCAATTAAGACACACTTAGCTACAGAGCCATCTTGTGTCTTTGATTCGTCGAAGTACATGGTCCACAACTCGTTTGTACACGGACCGTTCGACGCGCTTGCACTATTGCTATTGTTACTGCTAATGATCTTGCAATGCTTTGTACATGTTTCAATTCCATCAGTTGGGAAAGGAAGGAGACCCAAGTTCATGTCTAGTGGGGTCAGAGTTAGCCATGCGTGATAACACCCTAGTGTTGTTTCCAAGAGGCAATTGTCGAACATGAGCTCTATGAAGGCCAACGATTCATTTTCGCCATTGATTGGAGTGACATTATGCCTCATGTATCTCTCGGATAACATCCAGATTTTTTTTGTTTTTCCCTTGTATGGAAGCCACATGTGTGACCAATCTTTAGAAAAGTATTTGTTCAGCTTGCTAGACCAGTCTATGCTGAGTAGTAAGCCATACACTTTCAGTATGTCCACAACAACAATGTTTATGCACTGGTGAACTCGGTCGTCATGAGATAGTTGTATAATCACGTCCCAAAGTTCACCAATGGTTGGTACATATGTCTAGTCGAGTTGGATGATCTGTGCAGATGTCTTTCTCTATTGCACATTGATCTTTTTGGTGATGGAGAGTGGCATCACGTTGGCTTCCGTGCCAAAATCAACCAAATAGTTGTGAAGATTATAGTTAAATATTTTAAGTGAAAGTATGAATGGAAGACAAACTGAGTTTGCTTCTTCCATTCGGAGTGTGTTTAGCATAGTTGAATGTGATTCGGGAGGTGTGCTTGCTCCCTTGCTGGTAGAGGTTGAGTTGTCCGTTGATGTGTGCCCCACTAAGCGTAGCATGATGTGCTGCTGACTATGAATCTTATCCAACTTGAAAAAACTAATATTTTTGTGAATCTTCTTCATGTCTTCCATGATAATGTAATCCATAGTGGGTAGACTCACCGATATTTTTGGGGTAAGACTAATGTTCATGTTGTCCGACGAACTGTTCTACATTTTGCTACTCATGGACATACTCTTTTCTGTCATTGTCTTCCCAGGTTTGCTTTGGGTTTTCTACTTTTGGATGGCTGGTGGTTTAACCTTCCTCAGCAGTTCGAGCCTTTGTTACATTTCCCCAAGTGTAGGGGGAGCCCCTTGACTTCTAAGATCGTAAGGACCATTTTTCTTTTGGGGTTGCTTCTCGGTGTTTGTCTTTTGCGCTACTTGCGAGCACTGATATACGTTCACCACCTGCCCAGTGCTTTATGCCTCATCAGGCGCAAAATTTTCGTCATCGTCTATATCTCCCAACTTTCCATGTGTACTGCTCACTACATCTAGTGCATGGTTGCATATTGAGCATGCAACTCATTCCCAATCCGAACAAGACTCTTTCAGGTGCTCATCTTCATGAAATGAACAAAATTCGTTGTTCGCGCATTGTTCGAGCTAGAAAACTAAGCTAGAGATCTAGACAATTTTAGTAGAGAAGCAATTGCTTCATGATGAAATGCTTCCTTATCTCTGTTTGAGTGGTCGACTACTCAGAGATGTGTCAATTGTTCGTTGTTTGATCTCAGACACTTTTGTTGTCAAGTTTTTTACTAGACAAGTAAGGGTTTCAATATCACTTGTTTCCTTATCCTTACCCTTTCTCACTATAGCCTGGGGCTTCCTGCTCGCA
This sequence comes from Pinus taeda, assembly GCA_000404065.3. Taxonomy (NCBI): domain Eukaryota; kingdom Viridiplantae; phylum Streptophyta; class Pinopsida; order Pinales; family Pinaceae; genus Pinus; species Pinus taeda. The sequence goes on from APFE031757654.1 coordinate 114,061, forward strand.
TCTCTAGAGTCCCTCGTTCTTTCATCATCCTTGATGACTCCAATTGCATGCAAGTCTTTCTCAACAATGATTTCCTCTTCACAGTTTTCTAACAATGTTGGTTTCGCAACTCGCTTAGCGAACTGCGGATTGTTGGTTGGTAGTGCAGACGTGTAGTAATCAATAGTGATGGAGTTGTTAGATCCTAGATTTACCTCAGGCTGAAAAGGTAAGATTCTAGGTCCACATCAAACCACGCTCAGCCTCATAGCTAGCCCTACGAGGACAAGAGAGGGCTCTCTCCGAGTCAATCTCAGCAAAAGATAATCCAATGGGCTGGAGATGACTGAAATAAAATCTAATTGTAGGCTAGGTATGAAGTACAAGGGTTTAATTTGAGTTTTTGGGGGTTTTTGTGTTGGAATAGAGAAAGGCAAATTTGGGCTTGGGGATGAGGCACAATTTTTGCAGAGGTCTGATTGGGGCAAGGAAGACGATCGTCTTTATGCTTTTAAAAGGAATGAATGGATAGATCAGACTGGTGAGGAGCTAAGGAGAGCAAGAATGTTTCAAGGATTCTCGTTAAATATATGCAAACATGGAAAATTAAACAAATTTAAAGGCAGAGCATAGAAATCAATGGATTCTACGTTAATGACTTCATTTATTCAATTGCAGAAGATGAGAGTAAGGAAAATGATACACATAAAAACTTACAATTACTGATAGAAGCACACCATCAAAACATAAAGCCACATGGATCCCAAACAGTGCTGCAAAACCTTGGTCTTTCCTTAGCCAAAAATGCAGAGAAAATATGTACAATGATATGCCAAAGCAATCCCAAGTGTCCAACCCTGAAAAGGACTGAAAGATTACATGATATAGACCAGCTCAACCCATTCCCATGCCTCTAGGGGTCGAGCTCATCATTCTAGGAGCTATTTCAACCAATTCTAAACAAGGAACTAAAATCTAGGCAGTCAAAACAACTTGCCTCTATATGTTAGGAAATTGATTCATTCATTTAATTTTCACTTTTTAGTGAATGAATCATCTAGAACAATTAAATATGTGCCAAAATTCATCATAATCATCAAGTTACATCAAGATGGGTCAAAAATTACATCTGGAAGCAAAACTAGTCAAACTGGCCGAATTTCTGAGCTGGAAGGTGAAAAATTGAACTAAAATCTTCTATGCGTCGTGCCAAATCCTCTATGTGTCGCGCCACTTTGAGTCTGAGTTTGAGGCACTTCCTAAAGTCCCAATTGATCCCAAGATAGCTCATTGGAAATCCCTACCTGTCTACTTTCCAACCCAAGTGGAATTTGTCAATTTGGATGTCATTTGCCCCTCCAAAACTACAATCTCCCAAGATTGCGTCCTGTGTGTCAAAATAGGGGCAAAGAGGTCATTTTTTGAGTGTTTTTGACCCCATGAGGCCTCAAAAGTTGCCCAAATTTCTTGGTCATGCACCAGCGGTCATGATTTTCCATGGAAAATCCAAAAATATAAACATTTTGTCATTTGGAGCTCCCTAGCAAAAGCGCACGCCACGTGGCACGGCGCATAGGGAGAAAAACCCTATTTTTTGCCCAAAAATTTTCAAAATGCAAAAATGTACTCCAAATTTCTTGAAATTTGGGCTGTACCATCCCTATCAAGTGTCATGCTAGACTAAATAGGCTTCAGCCAAAATCCGAAGGCAATCATGCTCCCTTTTCCTCTTTTGCTTCTTTGTTGCCTTCCTCAATTTCGCCTTTAGACTCCTTATTCATGCCTTGGAACTCATGTTTCACACCTTGTAATGGAATTCCATGTGTCTCAATAATGCTTTGTCCCTATCGGCCTTCTCCAGAAGTCTCTCCAAGTGAATGTTCACTTTCTCTAAGACACACTCCCAATGCTCATCTATTTTCTCCATAGGTATACCTTGTGTTGCCATGATGTGTTGTCGGTTTTCCTTGATCAATTGCAACTCTATCTCAGCTTGCCGATCCTCAATTTGCTTGTTCTGTTGCTCAAGGTATCTGATAATCCACTTGGCCCTCTCTAAGTTGTGAGACAAATCCCTCTATGTTCCGGCATATGAAAAAAGGAATGTTCATCATCCTTACCCGGGTGAAATGCATGAGCAACCTGATGTGATAAGCATATAACCAAGAGAAACGGCCTTCAAAATTGAGATAATTCATAATTAACTTCATGAGAGGGGCATATTCATCTTTGAGATAGCGGAAGGGAAACACTCTCTTAAGCTGCCTCAAGAAACCGCGTTTAATATAAGGCTCGTAATGTTGTCAATCAATCTTCTGCCTCTTATTCCAAGGCTCTCCAACATTAGGCATGCCAGTGGCTAAGGAGATAGATTCCGGTGTTAGTGTGAAAGTAGCATCGGCTAAAGTAACTTGAGCACCATGCAAATGTAGGACAAATAAGCGTGCCAACTCATGGTGAAATTGAACATTTGCAACATTTTCACAAAACTCATAGCATGACTGAAACTGAAAACAAGAGACGGCAAGAGGGCAGGCCTTCAATTCTGTGAGGGTGGTCGGTTCTTCTATAACATGTCTGCCACTTTTATGAGGCCTCCGGGGTGCATGTTCTTCCATGGGTGAGTCACTTTGAGTTTCCACCTCATAGTCGGATGAATGATCAGATGACATAATTGATGCTATGAAAACTGTTTGGAGAAATGAATGTTGGTCTTAAAACTATGTTGGACTGCTTTTGTGATGTGTTGAAATCTTCCACCAAGGGGAAAATGCAACAAGGGACTGTTAGGAAGGGGAATATTATGAAGGGATTAGGGACTATGGGGAGGAATTTTATTTAGGAACATGTAGGAGGGTTTGGGAAATTTATATAGGGTAGGTTTTGGGGTTTTACATTTGACTGGGTGGAGGGGATAGGGAATAAGAGTTTAGTAATGTTTTAGGATAGGGAAAAATGGGAAAAATGGAATAGGGAAGAAGGGAATGATGGAAGGAAGGGAAGAATGAAATGGAGGAGGAACCTTGGCACCAACACAATGAATTTGCAATCTTAATAGCAATTGTTTTGATGACTTTAAGTGGTAGGGTTTAAGAGTTTTTGTTGCAACCATTAGCAGCCATAAACCATCATCACACTAGCACAAAAATGGATGAAACACTGAAAGGTCGACCCTACCTGGAAAATACAAGGGATTGAATGGAAATTTGGTGCAATTTCAAGCGAATTTGGGCTTTCAGGTGTATGCGTCGTGCCGCATGCCCAGTGCGCCGCACCCTCTGGGTGCGTTGCGCCCGTGTAAAATTACATTGCGCAGAGGCGCCTAATGTGCCATGCTCCTTCATTGCATCGTGCCACTCCGCCTATGCGCCGCGCCTGTCAAGACACCTCCAACTTCACCCAAAATGTGCTAGCTCACCCAATTACCTTAAATTATTTCCTCTTCACTCTTGGCATTTAAAATGACCTTGATCCTTATGAAAAAATCTTTATAAAGACATGGAAACATGGTTTTGATTTTTGTTTCTTCAAAACCCATTTTTGCAATGTTTTGTTTTGGCACTTTTTCACAGTTTAATGTAACTTTGTATTTCACATTTCCTTTTTGAATTTTTGACTAAAATGATGAAATTTTTGGTAATTTTTTGCAGGCGTAGCTGACATCGAATTTGGCAAAGGAGACCAGGGTTGTGCCTGAAGAATTCGATAGCTAAAGAACATTTGAAAATATTATAAAAACACAAAATGTTGACTTTTCTTCAAAACAGAGTTCTGAAGAACAGTCGTAATCCATCAGTGTGACAATGAAATATGCGAAGCAAAACATGTGTGGAGCCTCCCTCTGGCCTGCTGACATCATGGACATGTTGACGACTCAATTCATGAAACCCTAGACCTATGATTAACATGACTCTTTGCTTATTAAAAGATGACCCATTGACTGTCATGGACTCTAATAAACATTGAAGAAAAGACCTAAGCTAGCAGGTACATGACATGAGGGGAATGAAAGTAAGGCCCTTTCGTCAGGTTATGGCATACTCCTAAATGGAATGCAGGTGAATGAGCAGAATGGGAAACCTAAAATGAAATGCAAGAAAGAGTTTTGATCTCTGACGAAGGGCTGAACAGACCGACCCTAACAGGAGTCATGAGGTTTCGTGTCTGCTCCAAACTTATTAAATATGTGTAGAAACCTCTCATTGAAATATTTTACCTTGTCTTTCCCCTCCATCTTCAGGCTTCCCAATTCTTTGAGTAACATGGTTGGGATCTTGTCATCAACAAACCTTTCCATAAACATGTGTTTGAATGTACCTCAGTTATGGATGGAGTTGACAGGAAGGATGTGATACCATACTATTGTGTGACCATCCAAGGTACATGGAAACAATTTTCATGCAATTTCATTGTACCATACCTCAAGTATCTATAGCTATAGGTGGAAGTTGTCTAAGTGATCTTCTACCCTCACTGTGTTGTCAGGGTCAAACTTTGTAAGCATTCTCTTTGACCACTTTAGCATCTTGTGCAAAGCACCCAGGAGAGCCAATGGTCCATGAGTCATCCATTCCAGATTTTGGTTAGCCATGTCTTCTTCTTCTTCATCCTCCTCCTCTTCTTTAGAATCTGACGGTTTCCGCTCTTAGTCTGTAGGTTCGTCTTTGCCTCCGCCTCCTCTGTTGCCTTCCCCTCCACCTCATGTACCAGAATCTGAGCCCAAGATCACGAGGGTATCTCGTTCTCCCTGTTGGAAGACCAAAAGTTCCTCTCTGTTCTCAACAGCTTCTACCAGACCTTCAAGTGTGGCAATAACTTCTTCTTCCACCAATGATACAACAACCCCTCTGGGAGTGGTTTTTGGCTTTCTTGATGCATATGGAAGATGGTGTATTCCTGGGATCAGTTTGATTGCTTTCACGAACTGGTGGGTGATGGGACGGATGGAGTGGAGGTGCTAATAAAAAAATTTTAGTGCACGTTTGGAAGGTGAGGAGTAACAACCTTCAGAGTCGCACGTAGCTAAGAGGGAGTGTGAGTTACTTCCTTGACCAAATGATTGATGAGTGGGGATGAGAGGAAATTCAACCATAAACAATTGGTGTCCCTCCTTCTAGCGCCAAAAATGTTGACGATGAATGGACCCGCCAACATTTAGGGGATCCCCTGGGTATGAAGTCCCAACTAGACCTCTCACCATTTGGTGTAGTAGTCCCATCCTGTATGATGGCTTGGTTGCCAATATCCTAAATGTTTTCCTTAGCTCTTGCTTGTCAGCACATGAGAGTGTTTTTCTTGTGTTCGAGGTTTGTGTGCTTGGTGAGTGTCAGTGTTACTTGTGTTAAGGTTCTTTCACTGCAGAGAGAGAGGGTAGAAGTGAGTCTCCAGTCGAACGGGAAGAGTCCCAACTCTATAAGAGACACACAACATGACAAGACATGCACAACTTCTAGTGGAGAAATCCACATGAATGTGACAGTCACACAAAAAAGAAGGAAAAACATGTACAACACTCAACGGAGTAGTCTGCGCAAGTGCAAAAGTCGTTATAACAAGTTTATGAGAAAGGCTTTATCTGATGTCCAGTGAGACAGTGCACACCAGCAAGACAATGTTAACAACTCGTACAACACATTTTCATAAATATATGTATTAGAGAAACGTAAGAGTTCAATTGTTTTAACATAGGTTAAAGCAACATGCATTGCTAATGTTCAAGATTATTCTTACAAACAATTACATACATGTGTGAAAACATGTTGGCCTATTATCAGGCTTCTGAATTAAGCGAAGGTTCCAAGACACATCGGTACACCATACATCACTAACCCCGTGAAAGGGGCATTGGAGCCACTGCTCGCTCCTCAAAGAAAATACTACAGACTCTCAAGGCTATGTGGGAGGATCCAAGGTGAAAATTCCATTGCATGTACAAATGAGGGGGTATTTATAACCAAGGGTGAAACTGGCCCTTGTGACTGTTCAACTTCCCTCATGACTATTTGACTTATTTTACTCTTCAGCTTTACATGAATCTTCATATGACATGTGGGTCTCTTGGAATTCCATGTTACATTACATTGATTTACAACAATATGGCTGACATGAATCATGACACGACTCGGCATGGCAATGATGGTATGTTCATGTTACTGTTGGTGTGCATGTCAAGTTGTAGTGTTGATGAGTGATGGATATTCTCTTGGTGTATCATAGCTTCACCTCTGCATGGAAAGGTGTGTGAAGTCTTCAATGGTATTCGTGTTCACTTTATGTCGCATGTTCACATTTCTCCTTTGCTTGTACTTTGGCATGCTTCACATGTTCATTTGTTCACGAAAAAATCTCCTCACATGAATTGTCACATTCATGAAAAAATATCCTCACATGCATCATTCATTTGTCCATTCACGAACAATTATCCTTGCATGTGCTCTCCTTGTTCATCCCATTCGCTATCGTGTGATGTATCATCGATGTACCTATATCTATAATCACTCATGACAAGACGACATCAAATCCATAAACCTCCTAGTCTACCATGATGCATTATCATTCACTTTTAGATGCAAGTGACTAAGAGAGAGGACAAGGCTATGAAACTGCGCAAGGCATATTTCAATTTGGGATGCAGGCTCCAAGAACTACCTGTGAAAATTGCGCAGAAATCACTGGGAGACTTAGATGGAAAATACAGATCAGCAGTGACTATCTACGGGATCTGGCTCAGTTGGAGGGTAGACCTGTGAAATTTCTTGGAGGAAGAAGTGTAGGTAGCAGAGGGGCTTAGCAGTAAAAACTGCACAATTCCTCTGAGGAGCTAGCAGCGGGCTACAAGAGGCTTTCCGGGAAAAAATGAGAATTTTTTCAAGGGAGATGGCACTAGGTTGTAGGAGTGGTGCTAGTGAAAACTGCACAATTGCTAGGAGGTTGACCTGTTGGGCACCCCATCGTAGTTTTTTGATTTGAGAGGAATGATGGGTTGCTAGACATCCCATCGCAGTTTTTGAGCTGAGTGATATTTTGGGTTGCTGGTTAACTGCTCATGAGAAATGTGCAGTTTTCCAGGTGAGCGACAGGTCGACTGAGTGTGTGACTAGCTAGAAAACATGCACAAATTTTTAGGTAAGTAGGGACAGACACAAGGTGTTTGTCTAATCAGTCTACATAATTTCTTCAGTCAGCGTAGCGAGCAAGGTCTGCAACTTTTGCACAATTTTTGAGGGGAGTGAGTCTTGGGGTTACTGCCCAGTCAAACTCTTTGGTTGACTAGTAGGAGGCTTGGTTGATGTGGTTGTGGGCATCATAGATTGAAATGGCTTGTTGGACACTTCTACGCTATTATGGGTGACAGTCGGTCGAGTCGATTCTAGGGTGGAGGTCCGATTGTTGGAGGGTGATCTGGTCATCAAAACTTCAACAAAATGACTAAAGGTGTGAGTGAGTGAATTTGTTAACACACGACCTTGCGAACACATACTCAACATGACTTGATGACAAGACGCCTCAAACCATCAAGACAATATATACTCAATGTGACTGATCGACGGTGCGAGCGACAAGCGCGACACTTGTGATAGATCATTGAATGACCGCGATGATTCTTGCACGACAGTACACACAACTTTGCGTGTGAGTGCGACAGATGTTTACATAGAGAATACAACTTGTGCACATGAAGCGGGACCTTATGTATGGCTAGAAAATTACTGCAAGAATGACATTATGGCCGACATGCAAAGGAGATGTCCGTTGAATGATCAAGCAAGGAGGGTGCAAAGACTCACTACGAGCTCGCCGGATGAGCCCAAGTGCTTGCAAACATCAAGAGAAAACCCAAGGAAGGCTCTGAAATTGGATGTAAGCCAAAATTTTGGAGGGTGTTGCAGCCACTACAACACTCTAATACCAATTGTTGGAAACCAAGAATATACTAAGAGTGGGGGTGAATCAATATTGTCAGAATTTTTCCAATTTAAATTCCTTTTTACTTTGTGCACACCATTAAATACTTCAGAAATAACTTTAAATAACCATAGCAAAGATTAATGTCAACAATCACAATGGAAAACACAGCCACAAGTAACTTTTAGAACTACTCTTCAACTCTTTCATAGGGCAAGCTACAACTTGCAATTACAATGTTCTGGCTACAATCAGCAAGAAGCTACAACTCCCTTATTTATCAGATGCAACTAGTTGGACCTAAAACCCCAACAATTCTCCAAAACACACTAGAAGGAGCACCAACCCCTGATCAGTACGCTACAACTTACTTTGAGACTCACTATTCCATTTTTCATCCATTTCAATACTAGGATCAATGACTCCCTTCTCTACTTTAAAAGAAAAAATTATCTTAGACACCACTCAAAACACCAACAGTAATATCAAATTATTGTGACCACCATAATAACACTTTGCAGCACAAGAATCTCTGTCTAAAAGGATTGTGCCCATTTTTCTTTATAAGGTCTGCTTTTATATATTTTCCTTTTGCTAACTTTGGCTTTGTTTATTTTTTGAATTAATGCATGAAGCATTTATTTATTTTATTTTGCCTCTTTATATTAGTCCTTTGGATTTGTTCTCCAGGTTAGCTAACCTCAACACCCATTCTGTGCAAGTTAATCTAAGTTTTTTTTCTTGTTTTAGGCAATATTCCTTTTTACAGGATTTAGTAGTTCACCTTCTATTTTTATCTGCAGGTAAGTAGTCTTAACTACCAATTCCATTGTCAAAACTAGAAATTCCACTATTCTAAGCTTAATCCCCCTTCATTGGCTCATTTTCCTTCTTCTTAGCAATAATACCAAGTCTTTGAGACCATCTTCTTAGGCCTTGGGCTCTTATCCATTTTCAATCTTGACGGGGGCTATCTACTAGCCTGACATGTCCCATGGGGACCACCCGATGCTCTCTATTGGTTGTCGCTCTCCCTCTGTGACCTGGTCCCTTCTACCCAACGCTACTTCTCTGCACACCACTAATAAACTATTGGGCTCTTTCTAGTGGGATGATGTCACTCCTATCACGTCTCAACCTCTGAGTGGTGACACATGCCACTCAGAAATGGGCCCTTTGGGTTCCAGAAAACCTTGATTTTTCTTATCATGTTTCCATGTTGACGTTATCCTTTGACACTAGCTCATCCAATCATGAGCTTCCACCTGTCTTTCCTTTGTTATTTCATTTTTTGAAAACCATTGTGTTCAAGAATTTCCCTCGACACCACTCCTGAGCTATTTGTGGTTTTTGGAGGGTTGAGCCTAGGGTAGATCTCATCCATTGATATAAATCATTGATGGAGCAGAAAGCCACTCCCCATGACCAGTACTTCTCTCTAAAGGGTCATTTAAGTTGTCATCGAATAGTCGCTATATGGCCTTTAGCCCCTTAGCCCCACAACTAAATGTTTTTCTCGATAGGACTTGGTCTTGTGCTCATTGGTTGGGTACTTAGGCGTTAAGCCCTTTAAGGTCATGTCAAGCACCTTATTTCCCTTTATAATTTGTTTTGCTCCCTTGGTCTCATTTTGTGTGAAATGACCAAACACCAAACTACCATCTTAAGCTCCTATCCTGACACTTTTCCAAAAGTCTAATTATAAAAGTTTACAGGATATGGGATTTGGAGGTGTGGCCCCACCTTAATACACTATGTTGTTGTGATAAAACAAAACCTTACAGGTTTCAACCTTCTGAGGTCCCTCTCCTCATTTATTTCCTCCATGTCGTGGGATTTTAGGATTTCTGCAGTTCCGGGATTATGGGGTTCTAGGCTTCGACTATTTCTACCATGCTACAAGACTATGGTATTTCCAAGGTTCTAAGATTTTGGGGTTCTAGGGTTTTGAGGTTTCGGACTTCAACCCTATTTATACCATGTTATGGTATTCCTCTATTTCTAGGGTTGTGGGATTCGAGGCTTCAAGGATTTTGAATTTTGTAGGCTCAACTTTGACTACCTCTAGATTTTGATCCAAGTGTCCATTTTCAATCTTCCTTATACCATTGTAAAGATATTTCAAATCACTTTCTAGTTGAGTGGGTCTAATGTGGCCTTTTAGGTTACATACTACATGAAAAATGGCTTCAAACTATTTTTTATTATTTGCACCTGGACCTTTCTTCTTGTGTCTGGAACTTTCCCCTTTGAGATATTTCTTTGACACCTGTGCCTCCTGTTGCCACCTGCCATCACTCAACACTTTATTTCCATCACCCTGTTTTCATAGTTGGCAACATATCTCAATATAGAGGAGGATAATCAGAGTGTCCCTTTAGTTGAAGAAAATATAAATGCTTACTGAAAGTAGATTGTTGATTTCATGCAAGAAGAACTGCATATGAAATATAATTCCAGGTCTAGAAAAAGATCTCAAACACAAGACCAAAATGAAGAAACTGTCCAACCTGCAACCACTAAGAAAACTGATAAGGGAAAATCTTGCCAGCCCTGATCCACCAACCAAAGGATAAAACTCCCACCCCATTAATCCTAAGTATGAATCGACAAATATAAAGAAAATTTTAGTGCAAAAAAAGCCAGTACATCAAGAAAACAAAGAGCCAATTGAGCCAGTGAAGGTGGATATGAACACCTATGTTTTCAGTTTACAAAAAGAGTTAGAGAAGGTCAAGAATATATATTCCCTTGACTAAATTTCTAAAACAACCTATTTATAAAAAACAAGTCTTTGAATTCATGGATGTCTCTCATATTGCCTCATCACAAGATAGTTTAAATTTGTAGGAAGAAAGGTTTGTAGTTATGTTTGGCCCACATGTGAAGGAGAAATAATCTTCCATGCCTCCATTATATGTTACACTAGTGATTCATGATTTATTATTGCATAATTGCAGGCTTAATTTGGGGGCTTCTATAATCTCATGCCTTTCATTATCATGGAACAATTAGGCTTGCAAATAACAAAACCATATAAGCACTTGTATTCCTTTGATTCCAAAAGAGTGAAATTCCTTGGGATGATCAAGGATTTAATGGTTAATCTTGCTCAAATTCCTATGAAGAGCATGGTAATGGATATTTAGGTTGTAGAAATTCCTACAATATTTGGTATGCTCCTCTCCAGATCCTAAGGAATGAATCTTAGGGGGTCCACCAAGCTAGATCTCACATATGCCATTGTTCTAGTGTTTGGTGGAGAAGAGTGTAGGTTGTACAAAGAATCTAGGTTTGTAAAAACTATCACTAGAGTAGATAATTCAAACAACTCTCTTGTATACGGCCAAACAAAAGATATTTTATGCTTTCTGTTGAAAATGGATGACCAAGTTATGGAGGATACCCAAGTGGAAATCATCTCACACACCAATCAACAACAAATGAAATCTAGTTGTGTGTGGAAGCTATTCTTCGATGGTGCCTACTCCAAGGAAGGAAATTGAGTAAGAGTGTTGTTGAGATCACCTGAAGGTAACCTCATTCCTCCCTCGTATAAGTTAGAATTTGACACTACAAATACAATTGTTGATTATGAAGCATTGGTGTTGGGCCTACAAGCTACCAAAAATCTGAAAATTGAATGTTTGACAATTTTTGGAGATTCTAAGTCGATTGTGAAACATATTAAGAATCAATGCAAAACCAAGCATCCTAGCTTGAAATATTACAAAAATTAAATGTGGGACCTCGTTGATAATTTTTTTCTTTCATTTAATATTCAATTTCTTCCCAGGGATAAAAACAAAATAGTAGATTCCTTGGCAACGACAACTAGCACTTTCAAGCCCTCGCAAAATCCCCTGCTCAGGTATGAAGTGGAAGTTAGGCACAGACCATCAGTGCCTAATAATGTGAAATATCGATGGCTATTTGAGGATGAAGAATAAATTAAAAGTTTTATGGATATGATTTGAGAGTTTTCCAATTTTTTAATATACCAGGAGGGTGAATATGTTGAGGAAATTGAAGCAGTTGAGTAGAAAGAGCCTTGGGAGGAAACTATGGTCGGGCATAAAATTTTATAGTTGAAGGGAAACATAATCCCAAAGGGTCTGGTTCCACTAGAAAGGTTAGTTGATATTAATGATGTGGTAGTTAAACAAACCAAGAAGGCATGTAAGGAGGATACAGAAGACTGTAACATTGGTACAGAAAAACAACCCCAACTAATTAAGTTGGCCAAGGGGATCGTAGAAGGGTAAAAACATCACTATCTTGACTTGTTCACAAAGTATGCTAATATTTTTGCTTGGTATTATAATGACTTGAAGACTTATGATATCAATATCATTCAACATAAGATCCCTCTAAAGTCTGGAATTAAACTACACAAGCTAAACCTTAGGTAGATAAATCCTCTACTTCTCCCCTTGATAAAGAAAGAAATAAAAAAATGCTTCAAGCCAAAATAATTGTAGTGTTGAGATATTCATATTAGGTGGCTAATCTGGTCTAGTCATAAATAAGAATGGAGGGATGAGGCTATCTTTGGATTTCAAAAACTTGAACAGGGATTCCCTAAAAGATAATTACCCCTTGTCCAATATGAATTATATTTTGCAGCAGGTGGTGGGGTCATCAAGATTTTCCATGATTGATGGGTTCTATAAGTACAACTAGATTGTTGTGCATCCCGAAGATCAGAAAAAGGCTCCCTTCACCACACCTTGGGGAACATTCATGTATTCCAGAATTCCCTTTGGTCTCATGAAATATGGTGCGACTTTTCAAATGGAAATGGATATAACATTTGTGGGGAGTGTAATACCCCCTCCTCCCAGGTCCACCCAAGCAACCGACCAGCCGGGGTAAACATGCGATGAGAGAGGTCACTATAATGGACTCAACTTCCTTGGTGACCTTAAGGAAATGGAATCGACGGAACATATCCATCAAACCCATGCACATAAGCAACAACACCCTCAAGAGACATGTCAGCCACTCAAACATCCTGTCCCTCAATCCCACTGATGATTTAAGCCTTTTAACCCCTGGTCACTCTCATGCTATAGGAAATATAATGTCCAGAAGCCAAAGTTTCTCTCATAGACCTATGTCCTAGTGTCCCTAGACTCTTTTCGGTAAACCTGTGCCAGCATCCTCTAGATTTGAGCAACTTTTCTAGCCCAAAATCCTGGCCTCTGCCTAGAATTTGTGACAACCTCCATAACCCATCAAAGACATGATGAGAAGATAAAAAAAAATAAAATTCAACCTTAGGACTAGGCTTGATCATACTCATCAGGGATTGACATTCTTTCAACAGTTGTCTTCAATGAAACCTATAGATCTAGGATACAAGACAGAGTATAAATGACTAAAAATACTTATGAAACATAACCAGAAGGATCACCTCCTTCTCCATTGAACTATTATAACATAAATTAGGTCTTGCAACCATCCATTTAACAATTGCAAGTAAATACATGAAATAACCATGACATGAACTAGTCATATAATCATGCTTACAACCGGCATAAAAATATATAAATGTCAGATATATGACAACCATTAAATCCACATATAAAAAAGTGAAAAAGTAAGGAAACTTAGCTTTTATTAATCATAGGCAAATCCGACTAGGTTCGGGACTTCCACGTACCACCTAACCATAGGCATGGATGAACCAAATCTCTCTTTTAGCCAGTCATTCCCATGCCATATTCCAAGCATGAATGTGGGATCTCATAGAATAACCAATCCAAGAACAACCATGGAATCCATAGGTTAAACCACCTCCACCCTCACCAAACCGTGATCACACCAAAACCGATGCTCCAATCATAACTGAACCAAACTTGGAATGCCATCTAGAATCCATCACTATCATTGAGGAATTTTTCATCTCCTTGTCTCTAAGGCTTTACTATAGTCTAATCCTAAATCACTAGGCCATAAACCGAGACTAGTCTCTCAAGCTTTACTGCAATCCAAACTCAGATCACTATGCCTTAAACCGATACTCCTATCTCAGGCTTTACTGTGTATCTCGCCAAAACTAGTCAAGGGATTCCTAGGCCTTTGGGAATGAACCTTAAGACCACCTCCACCCCATATTCTGAAACCCATCTGGAAAACCAAAGCTTAAAACTAAGATAAACATCCCAGCATACCATGGCATCCAGAAAAAGGCAAGGCTAGGCTAAAAACCATTGTCATAACCCGGCAAAACCATGCCATCGACAGCAAGAGAACCATAGACTAACATGCACATCCATGCATGTCCAAACCAACAAGGAAATAACACATGAAAAAGCTTACCTGCGAGTATTCCTGTTGAAGTTGCTTGATCCTTCTTTTCCTTCCTTGATCCTTTCTTTCCTTCCTTTCCCTTTGCTTGCTTTTTCTTTCTTGCTCCAAAGCTAGAGTGCTCCAAGAAAAATCTAAGTGACCAAGAATGAGAGAGAGAGAGAGAGAATAATGAGAGAGCTCCAAACTTGAACTGAAAAAATGTTATCAATTGATCCTCATAAGCCTTTTTATTAATGAGGCCTCTAATTTCTTCATTTTCCATTATTTTCCTTTAATTTCCTCCTCACATGCAACCTGTGACCTTTCACCTTACTTTTCTCCTAATTTCCTTTATTTTCGTAAATAAATGTGCCAAAAATGCCTTTTTTCCTTTTAATGCCTTTGCCTTATCCTTTTCCAATTTTCCTTAGCCAAAACACACATCTAGTGATGCCCACTACGATATCTTTTCCCCACATTCAGCTTGGAATAAGTGTCCTTTAATTGTGGTCTTATTTTTCCTTTATTATCTTTTATTACATGAATTTTCACCAGGGTTGTGATAGAACCCTCCCCATTGGGGAACACCGTCTGCAATGTTAAAACACACCATGACCTCAGCAAAACCACTAAAAATCAAACATACTACCCATGGATCTTTATAACTTAGCTCATTGCAGTATTTACATTGAAATACCTGCTCAAAAGAAAAACATCATGACAACATGACAATATAACAACCATAATAACATGACACACATACCTCTTATTGGAGCTTTATAACTTATCTCATGGTGGTATTTACATCCATAT